>AWWV01013865.1:0-25859 GCA_001974805.1 Corchorus capsularis | reverse complement strand
GTAGATAGCTTATGTTTAAGTGACATGCTTGCATATATATAATAATATAATATATGTATAATCCACGGTTTTACACTGCTTTTCAATAATTCGTTTGTAATTATATTTATGATTTTTTTTTATCGTTTTGATTTTAGCATTCAAGGCATAAGCTAATTGATAAGTGTTAGTTTTACATGTTTATTGGTGTCAAACTGATATACATTTTGTGTATTATCTAACACTTTTTGTGGTTTTATTTGTTAAATCTTCACATTTATGATTTTATGGCTTGTAGGTTTAATTTGGAGCAATTAGGACTTTCATTGGAGGATCTTTGCATAAATTTATCATTTCATAGGAGTGAAGAGCATTGGAGCAAAAATTTAGAGTCAAAATTTGAAGAGAAGCGGAAAATGCAGGACAATATCGGCCCAGATGTTGTCAACTTCTGCCCAGAAGTTGGGATGTTGAAAAATGAGCAAAGATTGCAGAACAACTTCTGTACCGATCCTGTCAACTTCGGGACAGAAGTTGTTGCGATTTTTACCCAAATTAAATTATTCTGAACTCTTGTAAATTGACCTAGGAAGTTATGGGCCGACGTGGAGCCTATAAATACTATATTTTAGAGTTATTTTGGGGATCTTTGACATCTTTTGAATACTGAAAACGCTCTTTTGATACTTTGGAGGAAGATTTCAGAGATTAAGTAAGATTTGGAGATCAAACTCTCTTCAGTCTAAAATTTCTTCTTTTCTTGTTATCTTTATTATGGATTTCACATTGAATAATATTCCTTTGTTGGTTTTGTTTTTGAATATGTGTAACTAAATACCCAATTAGAGCTAGGGATGTAGCCTTTGCAATTGTTTAATTATTGAGCATGATTTATGATTTTTAAGGTTGAATTTATTTTCTTCAATCTAATTATTGAATCTATGCCTGATCACCATAGGTTTAATCTTAGGGATTTAGTCAAGGACTAAGAGGTGAAGCTAAATCTGTGCACTAGGAGAATAAACATGTTAAATCTAGAGATAGAGATATCCTAGGTTGATACGATAACATTAGAATTATTAGAACTTAATGAATTTAATTAGGTTAAATTACACATGCGAGAGGTGATAATTTACTTTGTTAAATATATCTGTGTAGCCTGAGAGGGAGCATAGTGACTTTAGAATAATTGTTATTTCAACCTGTAGAATAATCATACTTAGTAATTGGACCATTGCTTAGGTGAAATCCCGAATCCCTAATATTTGTGAAATTGATAATTTCTAGTATTAATTAGATTCCTTACTTTTGTTCATTTAGATTAAATCCATTCATAATTTCTTTTTTCGAATTGTTAATCCTCTAGAATTGAGTATTTAGCAATTAATTAATTAGTCTCTGTGGGACGATATTCTGGAATACTCTGGTATAACTAGACTACAGTGATTTGTGCGCTTGCAAATTATTGTGATCACTAAATATCTATGCGATATGCATACTCATAATATATATGTTTTAAGCTTTTGATTCTTTCAACAATTTGGATGTAATTTATGCTATTAACTTATGATATATATATGTATATAATCTTCTTCTTTTTTGTCTTTTTATCCCAATCATGCATATATTTATATGTATCCAGAAAAAATTAAAAACCAAGTGGGAGTACCTAGCTCATAATTTTTGTGTATCTCTCAGGTTCAATGTCTTTGTCATGATAGTGTATCTCCCATATGTTCAATGCCTCGAAGCATTTGCAGCATCTAGCTTATGGCGTTGGAGAGAAGAATGGTGTTGGCGGCGCCATGTGGAGTTATTTGAGAGAAACGCCTTATAGCTTCATAGGTAAAGACACCGCCTTCCGTTTCTTATGTGAAAGAGGGTATTATTCAGGACCGCCTTCTATTCCTCTATATTACCGCTCATTGTACTGTACTCTTCATAAACGAGAGGCTCTTATATCTCATTGCCAATGGCAACACCTTCTTTGTTGATATATCTACACGTTAGACGTTTTCATGCATGTGCAAGTAATATGAAAGTAGCATATATATATATATATATATATATATATATATGGTAAACATGAGCATTGAAAACAATATATAAGAGATTTTTTTTATACCCTTCTGACTATTGCCCCATGCATGGAAATTCGATTAGTATGAAGGAAGTTCCATGCATTAGAGAATAAAATAATATGATTAGTAAAGAATGCTTTGCAAGAAGCTACCGTATAGAGAATTCTTTCTGAAGATGGGTGCTCACATAAGAGCTACCGTGTAGAGTATTCTTTATGAAGAATGGTGCTCACATAAAATGCATCTCCCTTTAACATTGTAGTACGGAGTTCTGCGTATCAAATTTCATCCTCTTTGTATCAAGGCATGAGAGAAAGAGGCTACCAACATCAGCCTTATAAGTAATAGAGGCTGTCTGCCTATCAAGAGCGTGCGGCATCAAAGGCCAACGGTATTATAGCCAAATATTGGGCCACTAAGGCCATCGACATTATAGCCAAGTATTAGGTGACTTAGGCCATCGACATTATAGCCAAAGACAGAGTGATAGAAGCTAGTAGTATGGAGTAATAATATAAGATGACACGCCTTGGAAGTGTGTGATACGAATCTAGTTGTATTAGATTCAAATCTACCCTTTGAATATCCACCAAAGTCGACTTGATCTTCTTCAACTTCTAGATGTGTATGTCGATAACCTTCACAAGGCTATACCTTCTCTTTTGTCGGACTTAAGCTCTCAATTAGACCTGCAATTGAACTCTTAAGATCACAAGGTTCACAAACAATTAAGCAATCATAACCTAATTGCTTGCTAGGACTCTACAAGATTGAAGAACCCTAAGTTTGCTCAAACTAGAACAATGAAGCCAAATAATCGATATGGGTGTGTAAACCTCTCAACTTTATTGATAACTTGACTTGTGTTTACAAGAGGGGGATGGTCCCTTTATATAGTAGTAGGGGACGCACTTCTCCCTAATCCTAAAGCCATTAGAGCGGCATAACATAAAGGAAGGAACAAGGAAATAGCCTACTTCTTGTCCTACTAGGAAAAGTAAATAACATTACATAATTAAGCAAGGATTGGACTTAGTCAAACAAGGCCCAACCCAATGTCTTCTAAACTAAATAAATAGCTAAACTAAGATAGAATAAAGGCCCAATTAGCCGAATTACACAAGGCTAAAGCCTAATGCTCATCGATTTCAAGTAAGATGACCACTTTGGAATCGATGGGAATATTATTGGTGATGTCGACTTCAATGCTCTCCAATTGGTCTTCAATGGACTCTAAACCTCCAAGATGAGATCTAACAAAGCCCAACAAAGCTTCCTTGAACCTTTTAGCCCGAGCCCTTGTCATTGGACCTTGCGGAATGGCTAAAGGGTCAAATGGCCGGTTGTGCCCGGATGGCCCATGCGATGGCCGGTTGTGGCCGGTTGCTCCATCCGATGGCCCTTGCGATGGCCGGTATGTGATGGCCGGTTGTGGCCGGTCATGTGGTCGGTGTTGCGCGGCTTCTCCAAGCAATGGCCGGTCACATGGGATGCCTCCAACTTCATGCTCCTCCAAGCTTGCCTCCAAGCTTGCATTCACGACATCTCCATGTATTTCCAAGACATGATCTTCATTAGCTCCAATGTGCTCTTCTAAGCCATGATAAGCCCTTGGCGCATCATCCCCTCTCCCTTGAAAAGGATTTGTCCTCAAATCTGCATCACTATCAAACAAGGATAAGTCTGAAACATTAAAAGTAGCACTTACATTGCCATATTCACTTGGAAGATCTAGCTTATATGCGTTGTTATTGATCCTCTCCAAGACTTAGAATGGACCATCTCCACGAGGTAAGAGCTTAGATTTTCCCTTTTCAGGGAACCTTTCCTTCCTTGGATGCAACCAAACCCAATCCCCGGGTTCAAAGATGATCTCCTTGCGCCCCTTGTTAGCAACCTTCATGTAGTGTTGTGTTTTCTTCTCAATTTGAGCTCGAACCCTAGCATGAAGTTCCCTAACATAATCGGCCTTCCTTTGTCCATCAATGTCGACTTGCACACTCAAAGGTAAACTCAACAAATCCAATGGGGTTAAAGGATTAAAACCATACACAGTTTCAAAAGGTGAATGTCCAGTAGTACTATGTATGCTTCTATTATATACAGATTCGACATGAGGTAGACAATCCTCCCAAGTTCTTAAGTTCTTCTTAATTAATGCTCTAAGTAAAGTAGACAAAGTCCTATTAACTACTTCAGTTTGGCCATCGGTTTGAGGATGACAACTAGTTGAAAATAACAACTTAGTACCTAACTTAGCCCATAAAGTTCTCCAAAAGTGACTTAAGAACTTAGCATCTCTATCACTTACAATCGTCCTAGGCATTCCATGTAGTCTAACAATTTCCTTAAAGAACAAATTAGCTACATTAATGGCATCATCCGTTTTAGTACATGCAATAAAGTGAGCCATCTTAGAAAACCTATCAACAACCACAAAGATAGAATCTTTACCTTTCCTAGAACGAGGTAAACCTAACACAAAGTCCATACTAATATGAGTCCATGGTTCATGAGGAATAGGCAAAGGAGTATACAATCCATGTGGTTTAGAAGTAGATTTAGCTTGCAAGCAAACAATGCAACTAGCAACATACTTCCCTACATCATGTCGCATCTTAGGCCAAAAGAAGTGTTCATGCAATATGTCATATGTTCTATCAACTCCAAAGTGACCCATTAAAATCCCCTCATGCGATTCCCTCATGAGCAAGATGCGCAAAGAACAAGAAGGCACACATAATCTAGATTCCTTAAACAAAAATCCATCATGCTTATAATACTTTCCAAATCCAGAATTTTCACATGCTTTAAAGATTTCACTAAAGTAAACATCACTAGTATATAATTCTGTAATATACTCAAAACCAAGAAACTTAGAATCAAGCATGGAAAGTAAGACATACCTTCTTGATAAATCATCGGCTACAACATTCTCCTTACCTTGTTTGTATCGCACAACATAAGGAAAGCTCTCTATGAACTCACTCTACTTAGCATGTCTCTTGTTTAGCTTTTGTTGGCCCCTTAAATACTTCAAACTCTCATGATCCATATGAATCACAAATTCTTTAGGCCATAGATAATGTTGCCAAGTTTGCAACACCCTCACAAGAGCATACAACTCTTTGTCATAGGTTGGATAGTTCAATGGAGCCCCATTCAATTTCTCAATAAAGTATGCAACGGGCTTCCCACCTTGCATTAAAACAGCGCCAATTCCAACCCCTGATGCATCACATTCAATCTCAAAAGTATTGTTAAAGTTAGGTAAAACAAGCAAAGGAGCATTAGTTAGTTTTTCCTTCAAGGTCTCAAATGCTTCTTGTTGTTCTTTTTCCCACTTAAATGGTGCATTCTTCTTCATCACACTTGTAATAGGTGCGGCTAAGGTGCTAAAGTCCTTAACAAACCTCCTATAGAATCCGGCTAGTCCATGAAAAGATCTCACTTGTCCAACGTTGGTGGGAGTTGGCCAATCTTTGATTGCCTTGATCTTTTCCTCATCAACCTCTATACCTTGCGATGAAACCACAAAACCAAGAAAAACAAGTTTGTTTGTGCAAAAGGTGCACTTCTTAAGGTTAGCATACAATTTCTCAACCCTAAGTACATCTAACACACATCTTAGATGTCTGACATGCTCATCTAGGTTTCGGCTATACACAAGTATATCATCAAAATAAACAACAACAAACTTGCCAATAAAAGCTCTTAAAACATGATTCATTAATCGCATGAATGTGCTAGGTGCATTAGTCAATCCAAAAGGCATAACTAACCATTCATACAACCCTAATTTAGTTTTAAAGGCAGTTTTCCATTCATCACCCTCTTTCATGCGAATTTGATGATGGCCACTCTTAAGATCAATCTTAGAAAATAAACAAGCACTATGCAATTCATCTAGCATATCATCTAATCTAGGAATAGGGTGACGATACTTTACAGTTATGTTGTTTATTGCCCTACAATCAACACACATTCTCCAAGTTCCATCCTTCTTAGGAACAAGCAAAACAGGAACTGCACATGGAGAAAGGCTTTCACGTACAAACCTCTTTTTGAAGTAACTCACCAACTTGCTTCTCCAATTCATTTGTTTCTTCAGGATTTGTCCTATAAGCTGGCTTGTTAGGTATTGCGCTCCAGGAATGAAGTCAATTTGATGCTCAATTCCCCTAATTGGCGGCAACCCACTAGGAATCTCCTCCGGAAACACATCTACATAATCACTCAAAAGAGAAACAATGTTGCTTGGAAGCTCTCTTTCCAAGTTGTTAGTAGCAACAAGTGTATTCTTAAGCAAAAGTAAGATCAAAACAGAATTATCATTCAAAGCTTCTTTAATCTCACTCTTAGTAGCTAACATACACTCCTTAACAACCTTCTTAGAACTAGCATGCTTATCAACTAAATCAGATTTGCCTTCAACGCAATTCACATTCAAATTAGCATGTTTAGTCTTTTCTTTAGCCCTATAATCGGATTCCATCTTAGTAAATTCCTCTTTCAATTTCAATTGATCTTTTAAAGCTTCTTGAGGTGATAAAGGAATCAAAGTAATAGGACGCTTACCACACATAAAGGAATACTTATTTGTCTCACCATCATGATAGACCTTGTTGTCATATTGCCATGGACGACCAAGTAAAACATGGCATGCTTGCATTGGAAGTACATCACGTAGCACCTTACCATTGTACCTGCCCAAAGAAAGAGAAACTAAAACTTGTTTGTTAACCTTAATCTCCTTTCTATCATTGAACCAACCTAAACTATAGGGTATAGGGTGTTTAGTAGTAGGCAACGCTAACTCCTTCACTAAGTACACACTAGCTATGTTTGTACAACTCCCTCCACCAATGATCGCACTACTAGGCTTTCCATTCGCATACATCCTAGTATGAAACAAATTTTCCCTTTGATTTTGCACATCTCCTTTAACATAGGCACTTAAAGTTCTCCTTGCAACTAAATTCAAGACTGCCGGTGTTGAACCATCATCATCGTCCTCATCATCATAAGCAAGTCCCCTTTCATCGCCTCCATCTCCACTAGATCCTAGCGCTAACTCTTCATCTTCACTCACAATCTCGTCTTGCTCATTGAAATACAAGACTTTCTTGTTAACACAATCCTTAGCATAATGCCCAAATCCTTGACACTTGAAGCACTTAACATAATTCTTAGAAGATGATCCCGATGAAGGCTTAGAATCGGTTTTGGGGGTAGCTCCTTTTTGTGCCAACTCCTTAGATGATTTCTCATCTTTCTTAATTGGAGTTTTCCATGAGCTTGATGATGATGCAAAGCTCTTCTTATTCCTCTTTACTTGGCTTTCGGCCTTCAAAGCATGTTGAAGCAATTCTTCAACATCGTAGTGTTGTTGCATCTCCACAATATCATGAATTTCTCTATTCAACCCCGCCAAAAACCTTGTGATTGTGGCTTGTGGAGCTTCATCAACTTCGGCCCTAGACATGAACAACATCATCTCGGAGTAGTATTCATCAACACTCCTTGTTCCTTGCCTCAAAGATTGCAATTCTTGGTAGAGACCATTAGTATAAAAGCTTGGAACAAACCTCTTCCTCATAAAGCTCTTTAGTCCTAACCAAGTATCAATAGGTCTTTCCAAATTTCTTCTTCTTGCTTGCACCAATTGATTCCACCAATTCAAAGCATTCTCCGTAAATTCAAGAGTAGCAATTTGCACCTTCTTTGGCTCGGCATGAGGATGATAATCAAAATGCATATCCAATTTCGACTCCCACTCCAAATAATCGGATGGTGACCCTCTCCCATTGAATTTAGGGATTTTGTATTTGATGTTGTCTTTAGGCTCTTCTCTTTCAATTCCCCTCCTAGGCCGCATATTCTCATTGATTGCTTGACCTCCAAGCTCTTGTTGCCTCAATCTTTCCATTGGATCCAACCTAGCAACTTGCCTCGGTGGTGGAAGTTGAATCCTCTCATTGTTGTGTGCGGCATTAGCCCTTTGTTGAGGTGGTTGAGCTTGTTGATTTTGGCCATCCTTTACTTGTTGGACATCATCGGCCACGACATTGAATTTAGTATCCATATTGTCCAAACGTTGCATTAGAGCTTGCAACATAGTAGCCACATTGGCTTGTTCTTGTTCTCCTTCCATAATACCTACAAAAAGAACAAAGATTAGTAGTAAAAATCCTCACAAGTGTGTGTGTGATTATACCTTTGACTTGTGCTCTCGTGTTTGCACTCAATTCCTATAGATTGGCGATCCACTACTCTCTTGATGATCTCACAAGATTATGCCTTTTACTAGCTTTCAATAGGCCTAATAAGAGCAACTCCTAGAACACTCCTTTCTTCTCGTGACCTACTTGAGGAACAAACAATTAGTAGCAAAATTATTGTGAATCAAAGGAAAAGTGATCTTAACCCAAAACCAAACCACTTATACAAGTCTTGTTGTCGAAATCCTTCTCCAAACTTGCTGCACAAAAACTCAATCAAGCACAAATCAAACAATTCAATTGATTAGCAAAACCCTAGTACCACTTATCTCCTATTTGTACCACTTGAATCCAATAGGGTTTGTAACCTGAAATTCTTCAAATTAGATCTTAATTAACAGCAAAAGCAACCCAAGAATCTCAATCACACAATCAATTAGGGTTAATTGCAACTACGTAGATCAATTGCATAAGAAAACCCTAATCCCCAAATTTACCAAACTAAAACCCTAGTTGATGTCGAAGATCAATAACAACATAGATTTTTTTGATTATTTTCAATATTTTTCCCAGAAAGACCACACTAAAATAAGTCTAGATCTCAAATTTCAAAGCTTTCCGAGCTCAAACGAATCCAGAACAAAAATCACAAGTTTCTGGTCGAATTTTTTTTTATTTTTTGAATATTTTTCGATATAACTACTAGTTATAAGGAACTCAAATCTGAAATTTCAAAGCAAATAGATGTAAGATGAATCGGCTATGAATTTTTAAAGTTGCTGTTTTTTTTTGGATTTTTCAAGAGTGTAGTGCGATAAGGGTGTGGGTGATTTTTGATGGATGAAAACTTGATGAATGATGAATAGAAGGATAGATTTACCGATTGAAGATGATTAACCTATGCTCTGATTACCAATTGATACGAATCTAGTTGTATTAGATTCAAATCTACCCTTTGAATATCCACCAAAGTCGACTTGATCTTCTTCAACTTCTAGATGTGTATGTCGATGACCTTCACAAGGCTATGCCTCCTCTTTCGTCGAACTTAAGCTATCAATTAGATCTGCAATTGAACTCTTAAGATCACAAGGTTCACAAACAATTAAGCAATCACAACCTAATTGTTTGCTAGGACTCTACAAGATTGAAGAACCCTAAGTTTGCTCAAACTAGAACAATGAAGCCAAATAATCGATATGGGTGTGTAAACCTCTCAACTTTATTGATAACTTGACTTGTGTTTACAAGAGGGGGATGGTCCCTTTATATAGTAGTAGGGGACGCACATCTCCCTAATCCTAAAGCCATAAGTGCGGCATAACATAAAGGAAGGAACAAGGAAATAACCTACTCCTTGTCCTACTAGGAAAAGTAAATAACATTACATAATTAAGCAAGGATTGGAATTAATCAAACAAGGCCCAACCCAATGTCTTCTAAACTAAATAAATAGCTAAACTAAGATAGAATAAAGGCCCAATTAGCCGAATTACACAATGCTAAAGCCTAATGCTCATCGATTTCAAGTAAGATGAACACTTTGGAATCGATGGGAATACTCTTGGTGATGTCGACTTCAATGCTCTCCAATTGGTCTTCAATGGACTCTAAACCTCCAAGATGAGATCTAACAAAGCCCAATAAAGCTTCCTTGAACCTTTTAGCCCGAGCCCTTGTCATTGGACCTTGCGGAATGGCTAAAGGGTCAAATGGTCGGTTATGCCCCGATGGCCCATGCGATGGCCGGTTGTGGCCGGTTGCTCCATCCGATGGCCCTTGCGATGGCCGGTATGTGATGGCCGGTTGTGGCCGATCTTGCGCGGCTTCTCCAAGCAATGGCCGGTCACATGTGATGCCTCCAACTCCATGCTCCTCCAAGCTTGCCTCCAAGCTTACATTCACGACATCTCCATGTATTTCCAAGACATGATCTTCATTAGCTTCAATGTGCTCTTCTAAGCCATGATAAGCCCTTGGCGCATCAGTGTGGTATCAGCAACATCATCTTCCTCGTGCATTCATTTTTTCTTCTTCTTGGCAACACCTCATGACATTGGAAGAGGGTGGTGATAATTTGCCAACACCATATGGGAGATGGTGTATTTCTTACAGCACCATATGGAAGAGGGTGTACCCCCTGACATCGGAAGGAGATGATAGCTTATTTCTTTATCTCGACACACCTTATATGCTTCCTGACATTGGAAGAATATGGTAACAGTTTGCCAACACCATGTGGAAGATGGTCTACTTCTTGACAACGTCAACACTATATGGAAGAGGGTGTACTTCTTCATAACACCATATGGAAGAGGATATACTCTTCGGCATTGGAAGGAGATGACAATTCGCCAACACCATACGCAAAAGACTTCATATAGTTGAAGGCGGGTGATAGTTTCGTGAACACCATGTGCTTTTGACATTTGAAGAGGGTGATAGTTTCGTGAACACCATATGCTTTTGACATTGAAATAGGGTGATGGTCGCCAATACCACGTTGTGTAGTTATTTGTCGTTGGAAGAAGGTGATGATCACTGCTACCATGTTCGAAGATGGTGTGATTCTTGTCATTGGAAGCAAGTGATATTCGGCAACACCATATTGGAAGAGGGTGTAATTCTTGTCATTGGAAACAAGTGATAATCGCCTTCACCATATTGGAAGAGGGTATAATTCTTGTCTTTGGAAGCGCCACCACCATGTTGGAAGAGGATATAATTCTTGTCATGCGCCACCACCATGTTGGAAGAGGGTATAAATTTTGTCATTGGAAGCGCCACCACCATGTTGGAAAAGGGTATAATTTTTGTCATTGAAAACACCACCACCATGTTGGAAAAGGGTGTACCCTTTGACATTGGAATGGGGTAACAGTTCGGCAACACCATATGGAAGAGGTAATACGCCAACACCATGAAAGAGGGTGTTCCTTTTTCACATTGGAAGAAGGTGATGATTGTCAACACCATATAAAAGAAGACGTGCTTCATGATGTTGGAAGAGGGCGATAATTCGCCAACACTATGAGGATGTGCTTCATGACGTCGGAAGCAAATGATAATTTGATAACACTATATGGAAGAAAGTGTACATCATCAAGTTGAAAGAAAAGTATCATTTAATTTCATAAGTAAAAAAGGCACTGCCTACATTAGCTTCTATTTTGAAATCAAGTATTGGTAACACCCTTCATGATGGAAAGTTTATGTAACGCCTTCAACTAGACATGGCATCGACAATGTGAGTCGCTTTCACTTGTCGTATTGCTTACATAGAATGTAAGTGTTGTAAGCCTTTTCTTTTTTAAACTGCATAGGTATAGGCATTGTACGCCCTTTTTTAAGCTGCATAGCAAAGTTGTTAGTTTCGTACCGGTACCGGGGTTTTCGGCCGGTACGCGCCGGTTTTCCTTATAACCGGTACCGGTAGACTATTTGTTTCGTACCGGTTTAAATTTCGGTGATTTCGGAATGTTTCGGTGGTACCGGTGCTTTTCGGTCGGTTTTGGCGAAAATGTGGATTTCGCCCGAAACCTAAATTTACTTTCTCAGAGACTCAATTTGGCATTTTAATAATTAAATAATATTAAAATTTTGAGGTTTTTTTTTGACTTTTCAACTAATAAAAACAAAAGAACTAAACCATACATACTTAATTTACCCCACTTTTCTATCATTTTACTCTTCTTTCTAAATCAACTCAAAGATTTAACCGTCTCCTTCCATGAAACTTTGCCTTTTAACAGTTTAATAGACCTTAGAAAGTGTTATTATAAATGTTAAATATTAAATATATAATTCTATATATCATATAATTAATTTGTATATTATATAAATCTTAATATTTATATATATATATATACTAATCCGAAAAATCCGAAATGATATGGCGAAACCATCGAAACCGTCACGTACCATTCTTTTTAAGAAAACAGAAATATGGTCTGGTATGAAACTAACAACTTTGCTGCATAGACTTTTTTTTAAGCTGCATAGGCTGTCGGCGCTGTAAGCCTTTTTAAAACAGCAGGCGTTGTATGCCCTCTTTTAAGATACATAGGCTAAAAGCATCAACAAGGAAGAGCACTCCTGGAGGTGCAACTAGTGCAGCACTTCTAAGGGTGCACTCATTCCAAGTTGAAATATAGATTTTTTAATGGGCTACATAGGCTAGAATCATCAACAAGGAAGGGCACTCCTGGAGGTGCAACCAGTGCAGCACTCCTAAGGGTGCACTCACTCCAAGTCAAAATATAGATTTTTTAATGGGCTACATAGGCCCGAATCATCAACAAGGAAGGGCACTCCTTGAGGCGCAACTAGTGCAGCACTCCTAAGGGTACACTCACTCCAAGTCAAAATATAGATATTTTTAATGGGCTACATAGGCCAGAATCATCAACAAGGAAAGGCACTTATGGCTACGATCCTTGCTGAGTATGGGATCTTGATTGGCTACATAAGCCATAAACAACAAAAGGAAAGGCACTTATGGCTACGATCCTTGCTGGAATCATAATTGGCTACATAAGCCAGAAGCATCAAAAAGGAAAGGCACGTATGGCTACGATCCTTGCTGAGTATGGAATCTCGATGGGCTACATAGGCCAGAAGCATAAAAAAAGAAGGAAGGCACTTATGGCTACAATCCTTGCTGAGTATGGAATCTTCTTTACGTCGAATTCAGAAAAATTTAGCTTATTCTTTTGTTCCAAGGATTGCTGAAGTTGCTCCTTAGTAACATAGACGGTGTCGGCAGCAGAGTCTGTGACATCTTTTACGCTCATGGCGTTGTTCAAAGTTGAGTGGTGGTGCCGCCGGCACCATTAATTATCTCAGACGTGACTGGCAGTTTCAGCACCTTCCATTGTCGATATTCACCGCCTTCATCAACTGAACAAATCTCCTCCATGGCAACCCTTCGTTCATTAATTTTTAACGTCGAAAGCTTTGGTCCTATCATTAAAAGCCACCATCATTTTTGTTAGCAGCTCCTGAAGAACATGTGCAAGAACGTCAGATTCGTTTCCACTAGCACTCATAGCCGTTCACCGCTGTCTGGAATCGCCGCCGATTACTCTTTTGTGATCGCTCCTGCCCAGCGGAGTCACCAAAATGTTGATGGATTCTTTTGTTGCGGTGGAGGAGACGTCGCAAATAGAGCAAAGGGATATGGAGGAGGTGACGGAGAGGAAGACCGGAGCAGATCTCAGTGAGAGTGTGGTGGTGGCAGGTGGTATCTTGTCTTTTTTACGGTGGTTTGATGTGAGCAGAGTTTTAGGGCGAATTCTTTTGAGATCAAAAGTCCTATTTCAATGGTCTTGACTCCACTATTTATAGTGGAGATGCTTAGAAGCAAAGAACGGGTGTAATAATTACCAGATCCCGTAATTAAGGTACACATGATATCAAATAATGGTTGATTGCAATAATGTGTCGTAATTTACGATATGATTGATTTAGGATGTCAATCAACGATTACAGTAAATAGGTTCAATCAAGTGATTCATGAGATTGATTTAGGATGTCAATCCCGTGAATTATGGTAAGAGGGAAATAATCAAGGAAAATAGGTTGGGAAATGGTTTATCACTCTCACGTGAGAAAATGTTGGGATTTTATCTCCAACTACCTCCTAGTCCCTGTAATTTATGGTAGGATTGATTTAGGATGTCAATCAAGGATTACAGTAAATAGGTTCAATCGAGTGATTCACGAGATTGATTTAGGATGTCAATCCCGTGAATTATGTTAAGAGGGAAATAATCAAGGAAAATAGGTTGGGAAATGGTTTATCACTCTCACGTGAGAAAAGGTTGGGATTTTATCTCCAACTACCTCCTAGTTCCAGCCTCCAAGTCAAACTCTCCGACATATCCCAAAAGGTGGAGCTGACATTGGACCCTACCATATCCTATGTCAACCCCATCGTATCGTCAAATACTAACGGATATGCGTTGCATGTGACAACGCCAAAAAGCAGTGTCAACAGATTCTAATCTTAATATTTTACTGTACACATATGGAGTAGTGTATTTTTGTTTCTATCGAACGGCCTTAGAATTTCTCAACGATTTTTTATTTTAATCTAGGAGTGTATTTTATATATAGTTTTCATTTATTTTAATATGTATTAGATTGATTATTATATCACTACATATATCAAAGTATTTCTACTTTTACTCAAAAAATTATATTACTACATATATTAACCGTTAAAAGATAGATATATTAAGCTTTTCTAATTTAAAAATTTGATAAAAGAATTACAACGATCAACAACGACCATACAAATTGATTTTCTTTTAACAAAACATAATTAACTCTCCGACATATCCCAAAGGTGGAGCTGACATTTGATCCTATCATATCCTATGTCAACCCCATCGTATCGTCAAATACTAACGGATATGCACTGCACGTGACAACACCAAAAAGCAGTGTCAACAGATTCTAATCTTAATATTTTACTGTACACATATGGAGTAGTGTATTCTTTTTCTTTCGAACGACCTTGGAGCTGACATTTGACCCTGTCATATCCTATGTCATATCCTATGTCATATTCCATTTTACTGTACACATATGGAGTAGTGTATTCTTTTTCTTTCGAACGACCTTGGAGCTGACATTTGACCCTGTCATATCCTATGTCAACCCCATCGTATCGTCAAATACTAACGGATATGCACTGCACGTGACAACGCCAAAAAGCAGTGTCAACAGATTCTAATCTTAATATTTTACTGTACACATATGGAGTAGTGTATTCTTTTTCTTTCGAACGACCTTGGAATTTCTCAACGATTTTTTTATTTTAATCTAGGAGTGTATTTTATATATAGTTTTCATTTATTTTAATATGTATTTGATTGATTATTATATTACTACATATATCAAAATCGATACATTAATCTGGATGGAATTTTCTAAATCGATTGGTATCGCTGAGTCGAACGAGATTGAGATATGCGTTATTAAAGAGGCAATGTTGCTATTTTGTGCTTCGAGATGGGTGGATTCTTATGGGCTTATAATTGAGAGTGATTCTAAGAATGCCGTGGGATGGGTGGAACAACCTAACGAGGTGCCGTGGAGACTTAGGAAATGGCTGGTGCACATTGAATCATCGAGGAGCAAGCTCTCAAACTTCAAAGTTTGTCACATTTACAGGGAAGCAAACATGGAAGCCAATGAGCTTGCAAAAAATGGTGTTGGTAGATCAACTCCTTGGATTATCACCTTCGATTAGTTGTTTGGATTTTTTGTTCTTTTTAGTTGGTTTATGGGCTGTTGTTCGGTCCAATTTCTGTACTTGATGCTATTTCCTCTTGTCACCTTCTTTGATTAAATAAATTAACTACCTTCCCAAAAAAAAATTACTACATATATCAAAGTATTTCTACTTTCACTCGAAAAATTATAGGGAAAATTTCAAAAAAGGGTGGTCTAGCAAGGATATTTATTACTTGGTCTAATGAAGTTAAAGAATTATTATTTGGTAAGTCTTAATTAATAAAATTAATAACATGGAAATTGTAATTACCTCTTTAACCTTGCTAAATCAAAAGAATTAAAAGTACTTTTCAAGCAGAACAATTTAATCTGAATTTAATCTGAATTTGGAAAGACGACTACCGGCCGGTGCCCAGTGGGAGCGAGAAGTTTGGGATATGTCATCAATCATCCGGATCTACGCCGTATATCAACAGATTATGGTTTCGATAAGAATGCAATGTGTCTTCCTCTTCAGCGCCAAGCATAATTTTCTTGGGGAAAGGAAGAAGGAAGAAAACCCGAACAAAAGAAAGCTGACCAGGAATGCCAAACCACTCTACTGTATCTTCACCTTTATGCCACATCGCAACTTCCGCTGGAAAGTGGAAATAACCACTTCTGCCAGGTAAATTGGCAAAACAAAAAATTGCTTCAAGTGTGTAATTTTAGAAATAATGGTATGCTTTTGACATCTTTAATTCAATTAATTCATCATCATTAACTTTTCTTTCTATTTGAATCAATATTAATCCTTCTATTTAATTGATGTCTTTGCTTTGTGCTGGGTCTGTTTTGCTCTGTTTTCTGGTCTGCTTGGACCTGTTTCTGGCTGCTTTATTTGCTGCCTTTTTTTGTACTGTTTCTTTCCTTTAATCAATAAACCTTTAATTGCCTTCCAAAAAAAAAATTAATCCTTCTACTTGTGGATGGGGAGAAGAAAAGTCGATTTTTCTTCAATTATTGCTTCACGAGAACTTGTTTATTTGGAAAATTGAGAAAAATTAAAAAAAGGAGCCCATTAGTCCAGCATGTACTTTTAATTCTTTTGATTTAGCAAGGTTAAAGAGGTAATTACAATGTCCTTCTTATTAATTTTGTTAATTAAGATTTACTAAATAATAATTTCTTAACTTCATTAGACCAAGTAATAAATATTCTTAGTAGAATGCCCTTTTTTGAAATTTTCCCAAAATTATATTACAACATAATCGTTAAAAGATAGATATATTAAGCTTTTCTAATTTAAAATTTTGATAATAGAATTGCAACGATCAACGACCATACAAATTGATTTTCTTTTAACAAAACATAATTAATTAATTTAAATGAAATAAAAATACATATTTAACTTTTAATAGAACAATAAAATTTTAAAATTATAAATGAAATAAAAAATTACATGTTTATCCTTTAAAAGAACACTACAATTTTAAAATTACAAATGGTAATTTAGATATTTCATATCAAAGTTTTTGAAGTTTAGACTTATATAATATAATATAATAATAATAATATAAAAATATTATAATATATATATTGTATAAAAAAAGTATGAGTTTTTTAAAGCTTTTGAATCGACTATTATACCCTTATTTTTCGAATATATTTCTTAAATATCATTACTTAAACTATTATAGTTTTATTCTACTACAAACTCTATTTGTATTTAATTAAATATAATATATTTATAATTACTTTATTTTTACCATTTTACAATTTTTCATTAAAAACTAGGATATATTAAAAAAAATTTATTATACAGTTTTATTCCACTTAAAACTCTATTTCCATTTAATTAAATTCAATATTTTTATAATTATTTTTTTTACCATTTAATTTAAAATTCTATTTTTACCATTTTATTTTACTATTTTTCATTAAAAACTTGGATATATTAAAAAAATTTAATATACAGTTTTATTATACTAAAAACTCTATTTTAATTTAATTAAATTCAATGTTTTTATAATTATTTTATTTTACCATTTATTAATTTAAAATTTTATTGTGATTGACCTGGTTCTATTTAATGGTTTAATGTATTGTGATTAAAATTTATTATTTCCCTAATGTGCGATCATTTTATTTACTTATACTTAATTTCAATTATTGCTAAATATAACCTTGTTGTGAATTTAAATTTGCTATTTTATTTTCGTAATATTTTTCTTTCTGTGTAATAATTTATTTTGTACCTTTGATAGTAAAACCCTACAAATGGGTGGGTCGGGTTGGATTTGGATTCGTTTATTTAGGTTAGGTCAGTTTCGGGTTAAGAAAATTTAGGGTCTTATAGGTTCGGTTAATTTTCGGTTTGAGGTTGGGTTGGGTTCGGATCGCTCAAATGTCGAATCATTTGGGTTCAGGTCAATCATGGTTCAAGTCTTTTTCGGTGTTGTGGTTCGGATAATTTCAGGTTTTAACTTTGGATTTTCGGGTTCAGGTCTTTTCGGATTCGGGTCATTTGAATGTGATTAATTCCAATTCGGGTAGTTTCAGGTTAATTGCTTGGGTTTGATTGGGTTTGGGTAATTTTGAGTCCGGGTCATTTCAGGTTCAGATCATTGAGGATTCAGGTCATTTCAGTTTCAAATAAGGTTGAATCAAGTTTGGTTTCAGGCAATCGGGTCGAGTATCCGCACTCGGATCAAATTTTACCAGCTCTAAATTAGGATTATTTAGGATAAAATTAGGAATATGCTTAAGATTTTAATTTTTATTTAATTTAAATATATTAAGTCACGTGCAACATACCCGAAGGCGAGAACTAGGTGAGGACTGGTATATATAAATATATATAGATATATATATATATATATATAGTATTTTTGTGAGTGCCATCGTAGGTAGTAGGTACTTATGTATCATTAGAAAATGTGCACATGTAAGACATGATAAGACAGCTAGTTTGTTTTCTTGCTCTCTCTTTCAATGATTATTGCATCCAATTCACTGCCCTCATATCTTTTTCGGATTTTGCTACCATTACTCTCCAATTCTTTTAAGTTTTAATAATAAAATATCACAAAAATTGTTGGTATGAAACATGTGATGAATGTATTAGAATAATGAGACAAATAAACATTCATATTATATTTTTTTTATTTATTTATTTTGGTAGAAAACATTCATATTTTAACTAGTAAGTAGTAAATAGAACAATGAAATTATGTAATGATGATGTGGATTCAAATTTCATCATCGTTTACAATTGTTGGGTTTGAAGTCAAATTTTATTTACCCTCCTGCCTTGATTTTTTACTTAGTTAATTTTCTCCTTACTTTTTGTAGATAAAAGTTAGTTTTAGTTTTCACGTGCGTTGCACGTGGCCCAACGTGTTTTAATTGAATATTTTTAAAAAATTTTGATGATTACCTTGTAAAATTGGGATAAACTCCTAAAACTTTGATAATCTAATTATGAAATTTTAATAAACATTCATATTATTTATGAAATTTTCTATTCAGTAGTATATAAATCATTCATATTAAGCTCTCCCGTTCTCAGATCAAGCTCGTCCGTTTAGTAGTACAAACATAAATCATTCATATTGAACTCCTCCCTTTGGTAGTAGATATACATATTCGAATTGAGCTCCTCCACTCGGTAGTATATACAACACGTTATCACATTGAGTTCCTTCAATCAACATTCCTCCACATAGCATATCATCAATTTGAGCTCCATTCATTCAACATTACTCTAAATGCTGTATGACGCAGCAGAACCTGTTCAATCCAGAGACACACAAATAACTCAGAGAAAACTCAAAGAAGATAAATTTGATAAAATTATTGAATTCATTGATTAACCTCAAATTTATGGTTTAAAACCTTTAAATAGTTTCAGGAAATAACGAAAATTAAATAAAAATAAAAAAAATCCCAAAAAACAATACAAACGGACCAAAATAACAAAAGCGATAAAAACTAAAACTTGTGACAGAAAATTATAATGGCCTTTTTAGGCCCTAAACGAAGGCTTACAGTTTGAAAGTTATGGCCTGTTTAAATTGGCCCACCTGCAGGAACTTCAGTCTCCGGAAAGGTATAATAATAGTCAAACCGACTTATGGTTTGAAAGTTATGGCCTGTTTAAGTTAACCCACCTGCAGGAACTCAGGCCCAAAATCCAAAACGTTATACGCCCTTTCGAACGGATTTCTGATGGTCCATACAATCCATATATGATATGCCTATCTCATCTGCATCAGTACATTATCAGTTTGAGTGCTCTCATGTTCACCAACCTTTCCATGGAGCATATTGTTTATTTGAACTCTTTCGTTCGGTATTCCTCCATGGAGTACATTATCAGCTCAAGTTCTCTTATCCATCATCATTCCTAGAGCGCACTCTCCTACTCGATCCTCAAATTCAGTGGTCCCCTTTTTGGCATTCATGGAGTTCGACAAAGGGGAGCACTACCAAATCGAGCATTCTACGATTCAACACTCTCCACATGGAGTATACATCGAGATCGTATACCCTTATGTCTGGCATTATCTAGTCTTGCAACCGATAAACCTATTTAGCCCATATCCTCCCAACCCGCCCACCTGACGCTTAATTTCCCAACCTGCTCAAGGCCAAAACTATATATATAGAGAACCCATCCACACATATAGGGTATGAGCTTACTATCTCCACTCTTTAGCTATTAAACTCTCCAAACACCTTAAGACCCTGTTAACATAGTATGTCCAAACACCTTAAGACCCCAGCGACTCCAGTATTGAAAAGGATCCCCTATAAACAAAAAATCCGGGCCCTTATCTCATGATAAGGTTTGAACCATACATGCATGAACCAAATTTTGTCTCTAGATTATAATTAGTTGTAAAAATTATGAATGGTTGCGCAGGTACTCCCTATATTATTAGTTGAAAAAGTTACGGATAAATGAGATGTTTATGATTGTTTATATAAAGGTGCAAAAATTTTGGGGGCAAAATATCATTAATACAATCTACAAGGTGTGTCGTTCGCCATGGAATCTCCGGAAATTAAGAGGGAGCGGGGACTGAAAGCCTCTAGCAAGAGACTTTTCTTTTATGCCAAAAATAACCATTAATACAATAGTTTTTTTTTTGACATCACATTAATACAATAGTTTAGGGAGAAAAAAAGGCTAATATTTTAGCCGTTCTATTTTCTATGTCTATGATATATGAATATAATATTAAGATTATTCCACATGCAAAACTTTTTTTCACTTTTCTAACAAAAAATATGTTTTGAACTTAATTAACATTGTGAAAAATGAAGATTAATCTTAATATGTTTGGGTAAAACCTAACCTTTTAAAAGCATGGGATTACAATCTACGGTTTTTTAAAACATATATCATTACAGCAAAATTGACTTTCTTATATTTTAATATACGTATTACAATCTAATAATTAATAATGGAGTAATTTATGGTAAAAAAATAATGGAATAATTAAAATATTATTTAGTAATGGCAATTTAGAAATATATTTTTTTAAAAAAGGGTATAATTGGAATATATTTTTAAAAAATGGGTACAATCGGAAAACATAAAGTTTCCCCTTATTCGTACTTTTATATATAGCAAGTAGAGTTGGTAAAAAGAAGTCGAAACCCGCCCGAGCCCCAACCCGAAATTACCCGAACTGACTAGAAAACTCAATGTCCCGAATCCGAACCCGAAATTACCCGAGCTCGAAAATAGCCCAACCCGAGTCGGAACCCAAAATAATTTGAATTTAATAATAATTTATAAAATAAAATATTTTATATTGGTTAGAAAAAAAAAACATATTTCCTTTTAATATTAAATAAAACTATTATATATATGAATATAATAAAATTTATATAATAATGATCACAATTAAATAATTCATTAATTAATATAAAAAGCGCTAAACTACTAAATATATATATAACTTAAAGTAAAATACTAAAAAGTACATTTATAACTATTAAAGTATAATTAATTAAATACACGGAATTTTAATTTTTTTTAAACAAATAAAAAGTCTACAAAAGCAGATGATGAAACAGAAGCAAAGGTTTAAACCGAAAGTTCTATCACTGTTTAATCTAGTCCCTTATTTTATTTCAGTTCAATCCCTAAAATTCTTTAATGGTTCAATAAGGGTCTATCAGCTTTTAATTTAAGGCTTTCATTTTAATTAAGAATCAAGCCTTCAGAATTAATTAGCATTAATTAATTTAAATTAGTAATAAAGTATATGTATTTTATATTTAATTCAATTAATATAAATATTGCACGTCACTTAATAATGGTTGGTGACCATAGTCTTTCTGAAGAAGGGTTTTCCTTTTTCAACGAGTGGTCAAGTTTTCGGGACTCTCTGAATGTCTCTATGGATGAGACTGTTCTTTCGCTATTAATCATTTGTTAGTAATTTTAACAATTATTCAATCTTTATATATATTGATAATAATATTATATTATATATTATAAAAAACTTATAATATAAAAGATAAAACAATTATTTTTGTTTTAAAAAATCTTTAAAAGGAGCTTACACTTGAACCGGGATGAGCCGGATCCAGATCGAGCTCTGAATATCGAATGAAAATCAAATCTGAACCTGAACCCAAACCCTACCCGAGACCAAACCCAAAAATACCCGAATCCGTCCAATTACCAGCTCTAAGTACAAATTTTAACATTCGTGGAGGTCAAGTTTATCTCTATTGAAAGAAAAATGTTAGAGTATAGAAAGATAAGCGCCAGCTTTTATTTAGTTAATTAATTTGATTCATTTCTTAACTTCAAAGGTACAAAAAAAAGGGAAAAAAACACAACCTCACCAATCAAAATAGGACTATATATTATTTTTATTTGATAATAAGAGCATGAGTCGTTGGCCTAATTACCAAGCTCATATTCATTCGGATGTAGAGGTAGGTGTTCGACCCGAATGTTTTTAAACTCTTATATGTATTTTATTTCATAATAATATAATCATTTGTTTGATAGTTAGTAAAAAGAAAGGAGGATAATAGTACTTATTAAGGAAGAATAAGAGTAGTCATTAGTCACATGGTCTGATGGTTAATTGATGAACTATTAATCTATATTATATATAAAAGTACGAGTAAGGGGAAATTTTATTTTTTCCGATTGTACCCTTATTTTTAAAATATATTTCCAATTGTACCCTTTTCTAAAAACATATTTCTAAATTGTCATTACTAAATAATATTTTAATTATTCTATTATTTTTTAATCATAAATTATTCCATTATTAATTATATAATAATATATATATATATATTAAATTATAAGAAAGTCAATTTGCCTTTTTGTTTCCAACGTCCTATTTAAATTTACTATTTTTTTTGTTTTATAGTGTGGTTATCAAAATTTCATATGAAAGTTATAAAATTTTCAGTTTCATAAGGAGTAGCAAAATTTGATAGAAGGTTATCAAATCTCATAAAGTGATTATCGAAATTTCATAGAGATCGGATTATCAAAATTTATAGAAGGATTATCAAAATTTCATAGTGTTATTATCAAAATTTCAAAGCGAGGTTATCAAAATTACATAATGTGATTATCAGAATTTCATAAAGGGGTCAATAAAATTTTATAAAGAGGTTATCAAAATTTCATAAAGAGGTTATCAAATTTTCAAACAAAATTTTATAAAGAGGTTATCAAAATTTCATAAAGAGGTTATCAAATTTTCAAAATGTGATTACAAAAATTTATAGTGGTATTTCTGGGGAGGTTATCAAAATTTCATAGTATGGTTATCAAATTAGGAAGGTTCTTAAACTTTTATTATGGAAAATATCAGAATTCAGGGAGGATATCAAAATTTCATAGTATGTAGATCAAAATTTCATAGGGAGATTAACAAAATTTCATAATGAGATTATCAAAAAATCATAGGGAGGTTATCAAAATTTGTAGTTATTAAGATTTCATAAGAAAGTTATCAAAATTTTATAGGGAGGTTTATCAAAATTTTATAGGAAGATTTATCAAATTTTCATAGTGAAGTTATCACAATTTCATTGTGTGATTATCAAAATTTTAGAGTGTGATTACTAACAATTCAGATGGAGGTTTTTAAATTTTCATAACATGGTTATCAACATATCATAGTGTTGGTTATCAAAATTTCATTGGAAAGTTATCAAAATTTCATATTGAGATCTTCAAAATTCCTTAGGGAGGTTAACCAAATTTTATAAGAAGGTTAAAAAAAATTTATAAAAAGGTTCTCAAAATTCCATAGTATCGTTATTAAAATTTCATAGGAAGGTTATCAAAATTTCATAATGGGATCATAAGAAATAGTGTAATTATCATAATTTAATAGAGAGGTTATCATAATTTCATATGAATATTTTATTTAAACACGTTGCGCCACTTACAACGCACGTGAAAGTTAAAACTAATTTTAATAAACGGGGTTGAATCCTTAACAAATTATTATATAATATAACAAATAACAAACCATAATAATAGAAAGTGAAATTACCTAAAAACCAATCCAATCTTAACATCTCATAAATTGAATAACAAATGAGGATGATATTTTGGTATTTTAATGTTCGGTTTTTTTCGTTATTTGGATTGATGATTGAGGGTATTTTGGGAACTTTGTGAAAGAGTTACTATTTATGGGTCCCATTCTCCATAAACTAATATTTTTTTGGATTATTTATATAATGATCCTCATACTTTTATTTTTTATGCTATTTAGTCCTTTACAATTATATGTTGGACAATTTAACGCGTTGGTTTTTATTTTTGATTTTTTTTATTTGTTCGATTAAGATGATTCAAGTGTCTATTAAAAGGTAATTTCATGATTTACAATTTTCATGAAGAATTCAAAAGGCAATTTTAATGTTTTAATTCTAAAAAATGCTTCCGAAATTTTGTGGTTGCCGGTCAATTTAATATCGTCTAATTTTTTGTCCACATGTATGATTGAAGTTATTGAAGTGCCAGTTAAAAGGTTATTGCATGATTTACGACTTTCATGAAGGACCCGAAAGCTAAATTTGATCTATGAGTTTCATGAAGGTTTCAAAAGGGAATTTTTATGCTTCAAGATCCCCATTAACAAACATTTTCTTATTTTGATTATTTATCAAATGACCCTCATATTTTTTTACTTCATACTACTTTGTCCTTTACAAATTCTAGATTTTAATCTAACGTTTAAGATTTTTTTTTATTCTTTGTTCTATTTGTCTGATTAAGTCGATTCTGTCTATTAAAAGATAGTTTCATGATCTACAACTTTCATGAAGGACTCAAAAGCAAATTTTTATGTTTTAATTCAAAAAAATGCTTCCTAAATTTGGTCGTTTCAATTGTTGGTCTATTTAATACCATATAATTTTCGATCCACATGTCCGATAGTGTTTGTTAAAAGGTTACTGTACTATGATCTACGACTTTCATGAAGAACCCTAAAATTAATTTGATCTACGAGTTTCATGAAGGGTTCAGAAATGAAATTTTTTATGTTTCAAGATATGCATTAAGAAAATTTTGCTTATTTGAATTAGTTATCAAATGACCCTCATACTTTTCTTTTTTATGCTACTTACTCATTTACAAATTCTATCTTATTCGATTTAACGCTTTATTTTCTTTTCTTTGTTCTATTTGTCCAATTAAGATAATTCAGGTGTCTATTAAAAAGTAATTTTATGATTTACAACTTTCATTAAAGACTTAAAAGCTAATTTTCATGTTTCAATTCTAAAAAATACTTTTGAAATTTTGTGATTTCGATTGACAATCTATTTAACTTTATATTATTTTTTATCCGGGTGTTCGATTAACAAAAATTCACAAAAATCTCTTCATAAAATTTTCGACCCCGCAGCGAAGCGCAGGCCAAAAAACTACACAACAACTTTAAGTATAAAAATTAAAAATGTGAATTACTAAATACCGCCCCCTTTTACTAGCTACCGCCCCCCCCCCTTAGACAATTTTGCCCTTTGCTATATTTTTCATCAAACTTCAAACATTTCGATTCTCTCAAATTCTCTCAACTTTCAAACTTTCAAAACTCAATCATTCAAAATCATTCAAGTAAAACAATATCAAAACGCATGAACAAAGATTTTTCGGATTGAAAGTATGTTTTTTTAAAAAAAATAAGTAAAAAACAAATATATATTTATCATTAATCAAATACTAAAGTCCTCTTACTAATATTGACATATCCATACTCATTTAAACTAAATGAATTGTCCAATACTTATTAAAGGATAAAAGGAAATTAAAGGAAAATCTAAAAAAAAATTAAGAAGAACA
>AWWV01013864.1:0-16617 GCA_001974805.1 Corchorus capsularis | reverse complement strand
TTTTTGATGTTGTTTTACTTGATTGATTTTGAATGATTGAGTTTTGAAAGTTTGAAGGTTGAGAGAATTTGAGAGAATTGAAAAGTTTGACGTTTGAAGGAAAGGGCAAAATAGTCCAAGAGGGGGCGGTACCTAATAAAAAAGAGACGGTATTTAGTAATCCCATTAAAAATAGAGCGCGAACCTCAATTAAGAAAATTTCAGGGGCATGAAATGAAATTTTACAAAATATCCACTGGCACTGCCACCCGGACCTGACAATTACCATGCCGACTGCATTCCCTAATTAAAAATAGTAGTAATTGTGGATAATAATAGTCTAGTCTAGTAACAAATTAAATAAAACTAAAATAAAAAAAATAAAAATTAGTTGTCCTAATCTTTACGCATATCCTCCTTTGGGGTATCCAATTATCCGAAAATGCGCATCTAATGATCCAATCCGTCCCTTGCGCTTCCTTACATTATATATACAATTCTGTTAGCACCCGAATCGCAACCGTTCATCATAATCATCAACCCTTTCTCCGAGTCATCCAACGGCCTACAATCAAAAGCAGCACTTACAACCAACCTCCCTTCTCGTAGAATATCATTTTTATTTTGTCGATTAATTTCAACACACGGATCTTGCTTGCTGCTAGAAAGACGAAACCCTCAATAAATTAATCGAAATTCCCTTTTTTCAAAAAACAAAAAAAGAAGGAGAAAGAGAAAAAGGAACCTCTCAAAAATCTGTTAAGAAGTCGTTTCTCTCTTTTCAATTTTTAAGTTTTCCCTCTGATTTTCTCTTGCTTTCTTCCATATCTTTTCGTCTGTCTTTCAATTTTCGCGTTATCCAAACGCCCTTTTAATTGTGCTTTCCTCTATCGCTTCGCTGCTTTGAGAAATGGAGATGGCTATGGAGGATTCGCGCTCCAGCAGCTCTCATCTCATTCACTCCATGGCTTTCGAGGCTATCTCTGCTGCTGTTCGAACGAGACGGTTTACAAAGAGTCCGATACCTAATACTCCACGAATATCTGTTGTTAGAACTTGTTAAAAGTGATTTTGCTATTTCTAGTGTCTTTATGTTTAGAAATTCGTTTCTTTGGCTTGTTGACTATCTCCTTGCTTGAAACCTAGAAAGTTAAGAATTGAAGTAGAGATACTTTAAAGTGTTGATGAAATTGTGTGAGAATTTAGAAGTTTATGTTTGAAAATTTCGGTTATTTGAATTCTTAGGGTTATGTGGAATTACAGCTCATTTAATTAGGGTTTCATGTGGAATTGCTAGGACTGCTTAAGCTTTCAAGTGTGGAAGAAGTCCAGGAATCTTGGAAATTTGAAGGGTAGGGTTTTTAATGAAGTTGTGAAATTTGAATTTATTTGGGCCTTATTCTGTGTCTTGTAAAAAGTTAAAAAAAGAATTCAAAAGGTTGTTTGTGCTTCTGGGATTTACTAGTGTTAGGGTATTATTCATAATTGTTTTGTTGGGAAAATTTGAATGGCTGAAAGGAGGGAGTTAGGATTGCCAAGGACAAGTGCTTGTAGTTTAAAGGAACAGTTAGCAAGAACCACTCTTAACAATGTAAGATCACAAGGTCATACATATATAGAGCTACGTGAGGATGGGAAGCGGTTTATATTCTTCTGCACTTTGTGTCTTGCACCATGTTATAGTGATTCGGTGTTACTTGATCATCTCAAGGGGAGCCTTCACTCAGCGAGGTTAGCAGCTGCTAAGGCTACATTGCTGCGAAGCAACCCATGGCCGTTCAATGATGGTGTCCTGTTCTTTGGTAACTCGAATGAGAAAGAGAAACAGTTAGCAGTTATGAATGGTAATGAAAATAGGCTGTTGGAGTTTCACAATAATGATAACAACTTTGCTATAGTGAATTATGTTGGCAATGAAGTTGAGTCCTATAACAAGAATGTGAATGGTAGAACAGAGGATTCTGATCTGGTCATTCCGGGGGTGCTAATCAAGGATGAAGTTTCTGAGTTGAAAGTAAGTTTTATTGGTATTGGAAAAATAGCAGCAAGGTGCTCTGAGAAGGATGGAGTCTCAAATGGAGTTAGCAGAATATGGTGTGAATGGATGGGGAAAGAAGATCCAGGAAATGATGATAAGCTGAAGGTTCCAAAGCATGAGTTTGCTGTTGTTACTTTTGTTTATAATTGCGATCTAGGCCGAAAAGGATTGCTTGATGAAGTCAAATCACTACTAACATCTGGTTCCCCCACAGAATTGGATAATGGAGTGTCTACTCCTGCTAGTAAGAAAAGAAAGAATTCCTTTTCTGATCCAGAGGATGTAAGTCAATCTTTGAGTAATCAGTACGATTCATCTGGGGAAGACTCTTCAGCTTCAAATAGTGCTCCTTCAAGTCTGGCATTAGACCGATATGATGATCAGCTTCTGCTCACGAGATTTATATCAAGTAAGGCTATAAGGCGAGAGTTGAGGCGGCAACAGCGTATCGCTGCTGAACGTATGTGTGATATCTGTCAGCAAAAGATGCTTCCTGAGAAAGATGTAGCAACACTGATGAACTTGAATACTGGAAAACTTGTTTGCAGTAGTAGAAATGTTAACGGGGTATGATTTTCTTGTCAACATGAATGACTCTGCATTACCTTCTAATTACTGAGAAGTACCTCATATATGCATCACATGTTAAGTTGTGTTCATAAGTTCAAGTGTTAACATTTATCACTTTCTTCATGTGTAGGCATTCCATTTATTCCACACCTCATGCATTATACATTGGATACTTCTTTGTGAGCTCGAGAGGCTTGAGAACAATTCAGTTAATCCAAAAGTAAGACGAAGATCTAGGAGAAAAAATGGAGCCAAATGCAAGGAGACGAGGAAGGATGTAGAGACTAAAGCTACAGGTTCACTGATTTCTTCTGTGCTCTGCCCAGAGTGCCAAGGTACTGGTATTGAGGTTGAGGGAGATGAGCTGGAGAAGCCTGATGTCTCTCTTTCTCAGGTATGCATCTCATGATCGAGGTGATGGAAGCTTTTAATAGTTTATATCTTTCAAAATGACTAGAATGAAGTATGTATGTATTTCTTATCCAGATAATTTATCATATCTCTATGCTGATTACGATGATTCATTTGTCATTTCAGATGTTTAAATATAAGATTAAAGTAAGTGATGCTCGTAGAGCATGGATGAAAAGTCCTGAAATGTTGGAGAACTGTTCAACAGGGTTTTATTTTCCTTCTCAGTCCGCAGAAAAGCACGAGGTTTGCAAGCTTTTGCTCACTATTTCCTTCATATTCCCAGCATTTGTGGACCATATATTCATTTTGCTTTTGCTTTCTTGGTCTCAGGAGAAGGTATTGCCCCTAAAATTGCTGCATTTCTACCGCGCTGACAACAATTATGATTTGAGCACAAGTTTCCTTGGATGAATTATGCAATTGACCTTATCTTTTGATGGTAGAGCGTGGTAGGTTATATAATGTTAAATATGTGTAACCTGTTATACATATACAGGTCAAATGCTATGTTCGTGATGATTATGAAATCCATGAATATCACTTCTTGAATAGGTTACTCTCCCTTCTGCCGGAGGGGATTTGTAAATACCTGTTGTACATTGCCGACACCTGTCTGCATTGTAAATGAACAGGCAGTCATTGACCTTTTTATATATATATGAGGAATAGTTTTAATCCTATCTTTCCCTCTACTGTAGTTTATGCCATTTCATTGATGAATGAAAAATTTACTTCCTTAGTTGTGATCATAAACGTTTACCACATATCTATTAGTAACATGAATCAATTAAACACAACTATTGTATATAGGAATTTAAATGAACCATTCGCTCCAGGGGCTTTCTTGCGCTTTTGCCTGTTCTGTTATCAAATCTGTCGTTTTTAGGGGTTGGGGGAAGAAAACCTAAGAAACAAACGGCGGTTTTAACTGATAGTTTAAGGTTAATGTGAAACTTTAATTAGCAAGTAGATTAATGATTTCCAAGTGGATGTGAGTTATCACTTCACCTTCTCTCAAATATTGCTTTCACATTGTATAGTTGAACTTGGACATGTCAACTACATTATTTAAAAAAATGTAATCTAGAAAATCTGCCGGCAATTTTCATTACTTCATAAACCAACAAAAAAGATTACCTATAGATACAGTACAGGCTGTACAAAATCCCAGTGGTGAAAGCCGGCCCACCTTTCATGCACGAAGAGAAAAGCTTATTAGCCACATCATGGTTCTTACTATATATATATAATATGAAACATAATTTTACTCATCCTTACTCGAAAAAAGAAAAGATGGAAAAAATGAGAAGCATAAAGCAATCCAAGATTTTGGTGGCGTTGCATTTCCTAATTGTAGTCACCATTGCTGTCTTTCTCTTGGGAGGTTCCTATTTTCAATGCCATGCACGGTCCTTGCCTGTGGCTACGGTTTCCTGTTTTGGAACCCATGGCCATGAGGATACAATGGGGTCGAACTTTAAGGCCCTCGGAAACATACTTCCCAAAGGTCAGCCGGTACCGCCATCCGGTCCCAGTCCAGAAATAAATTGATCATCTCCATATATATTTCTATTGTCCAAGTTTAAAAGTATGCATATTAGTGCTAGCTAGATGCTGTATGTACTAAATGGATATGGTTTTTGTCATGTTTACCAAGTATATTATATTGGAGTTCAGTCTTGATGATATATAAGGGCAAGAGTCAGCTTGGTAATAAGCATTTGTGCGGATTACCTAAGTTTGTGGTATTCCTTACCAAATATTTGATTCTATATATAATTTCGTGATAAACTTGCTTTTGGATTATCTTCAAACATGTACACACACAAACAAAAGAAGAACAAATTACAAAAGTAGTATATATCAATCAAATACTATAAAGTCTTAAAAAAGACAATACATGTGATTGAAGAAGGGCACAATAAAAATGTTCTAGTTACTCATTAAATTCGAATGAGAAATTTCATATTGTTCAAATTTCATAACACATATATAGTTGCTCGGGGGAGTTTTTAGAAGTGAGAGAAATCAAACATCGAGTGAAAAATAGTTCATTAAAAAAAAGTATGCAGGTGATATATAGGAGGGAATTAAAAATAGAGGCTATTACAACCAATAAGGCTAGGGGTGTCCATACCCGAACCGATCCGAAAAACCTGATTGGTGCAGTCGGTTTCGGGGTTAATCGGGTCGGTTCTCACGGTTTCCACGGTGCATTCGGTGCAACCCGAATATATAGTCGGGTTCCCAGTCCGTTGTCGGTTCCGAATATGAAACCCGAAATCGACCCGAGAACCCGACGATATATTTTTTAAAAAATAATAAATATAAATTATATATTATAATTATATGTATTTACTTTATATATATAATATATATAAAGTAATTATATATTTACTTTATATATATTTATTATATAAATTATAATTATAATTATATATTATAATAAATATATATTTACTATTATAACTTTATTTTATATATATAAATAAATAACCCGACTCGACCCGAGAACCCACGGAATCGACCCGAGAACCCGTTGAAACTGACCCGTCGGTTCTAAGACTACTCAGGTCGGTGCTCGGTTCTATTTTAAAAGTATCGGTTCTGTCGGTTCTGGAGTGGAACCAACCCGACTAGACCCGACCCGATCAATTGGACACCCCTAAATAAGGCCTAGGTCGGTCAACTACTAGATCCGGCTTACCAATGCCCTTCATTGATCGAATAAACATTTTCAGCTCTGAAAATCTGAAATTAAGATTTTTAGCTACATGTTAATTGTTTTCATCTTGGGGTGCACTAGGAATATGTAGTCTCAAATTCAAGAGGGGCTATATGGAAGAACGTTAATTCAAGAATGAAAGGATCAACAATGTCTCATGCCATGTTATGATATTTGAAATGATCACTTGAATAAACATAACCCAAATTTGGGAAATACGAAATGTACGCATGTCATTTGATGACTCAGCATTCAAACTCCTCCTAGAACAACCTTGAAATTGCACAATCAGTTCTGGTTCAACAAGGATATTCTTCGGCCAAGTGTTGCACAATAATGTAAGCAACACAATGTTCTCAACGGTAGATCCTACCAAGCAGGAGCATGCGCAAAATGTTAATTATCATTTCATCAATCTTCTACACAACAAGGGTCAAATATAAGATAATGATGCTAGTTTTGCAGTCTATCTTCGGGTCATTTTGTATAAGGGGATCTCATAGGTGCTCTTCTGAAACAACAATAATTCTACTTGAGAAAAGAAAAAACAAATAAATAAATAAATAAATTTTTTCATATGTTTTGAGGAGCATGGGAGTTTGAGGAAGTGACAAAAGAAAACCAAACTTGATACTATGTTGTTAGAGTTAGAATGTCTCATAGGATGCAAATGTCTAGAAACAATGCCTCCACAAATTTGATATATATTTTAGCTGATTCCTGCCAAGATTTTACTTACTAACAACATTCAAATTTTTGCATGAATGCCTTTACAAATCATGAAGAGGATCTCACATGCTTCACTGTTATCTTCCAATGGTAACTTATCCATCAGGGTTGTCTGCTCTTGTTGTGTCCAAAAGAAACAAACAAAACATGATATTTACAACGAAAAATGTTCAAATAGAGCAAACACTGAGTTCCTGAATAAGCACAAATGTGAGGTCCATTGACTGATTGCACAAGAGATGTTTCCATTACAACTAGTATGTACATAAGTTGGGTACCAAAAAGTATGTATAGAAATTGCAATCATGAAAACTGGAGTATATGGAAGCTTTAGCTTACTACTACTATTCGCCAATAAAGAATTCAAATAACTGCTCAATGAAGGCTCCAAAGTTTGCACATCAACTCAATTTGAGGTTTTAGCTTACAATTTGATCAATTAAAGATCCAACTTTCACATTTGCATGGTCTAATTAATTAATTGCTTCATAGAAGTGTTTATTTTAGACTTCTATGGTTGAGGCTCTTGACATAATTTAAACCACCCAGTAAAAACATAGTAGCATAAGAGGGATGAATGCTATTTATTTATATAAAATATTACACCACCCAATGATGGGACAAATCGGAGCTTCAAAGGGATTGGCCTTTTTATTTTTGGAAGTTTCCGAAAAGATTCGATAATATATATATATATATATATATGAATTTGCTTTAAAAAATTGTGGTATTTAAAAAAAATTGCTCGTAATTTCATTAAACTTGTTTTTTATTTTTATTATCTTCAAAACTTCAATCACATATACACTAGAAGAACAACTACAAAGGTACATATCAATCAAATAATAAAGTTCTAATAAGACTCAATAAGTGTGATCTAACAAGGGCACAATATAGGTGTGTTCTAACTTTAGTTACTCATTAAATTTGAATGAATAAATTCATATTATGTTCAAATTTCATAACATAGTTGCTCAAGAGATTTTTCATATGTAAGAGAAATTAAAAATAAGAGTTAATATTGTCACCATAAAGTTCATGGGAGAGGAAAGGGGAGAACTTATTCAAAATTTATTTTTTATAAGAAAAAAAAAATCAATGATATGTGAGTGATATATTGGAGGAAATTAAAACTAAAGGCATTAACAAGAATGTTCCAAAAGAAATTTTGGAGTTGTTAAATGTTCCTAGACTTACATGAGATAATGTTGCTAGCCACGTTTATGCACTTTTTGGCCACGGTCGTCCCTTAATTTACTTGCTTTCCAACTTTTCGCGCAAAGTTCCCAAGCAAGAGGGCTTTACCCTTGTTGATCAAAGCCACATCTTCAGCATTAAGAATCGGGGAGGTCTAAAACCATGAGAACAATGATAAACAAACTAAATAAGAAAAAGTGGGACATGTACTTCACTGCATATTAATTGGTGTGTATTCTTTTGTTCATTTCGGGCATACATATTACATGCCCATGACATGAAAGATGATGCGATGTAATACATGCACATAGACACGAAACATGATACATAGTTTTTCTCTTTTTTTTTTCTTTTATTTCTCTTACATAAATTTTATAACATGGTCATTTGCAAACGTAAAATAAATAGCATTGGTTCATCTTTAATAAATTAATTGATTCAAGTAGTTTGATACTTGTTTCTCTCAAATAAGATCTTGAATTTGAATATTCTGAATAGAGAAAATCATAATTGAAACAGTTTTATCCAATAATAGGCTAGTCCAGCTCGAACGTGGCCAACATATGTTTATACCAAAAAAAAAGAAATCTATTTATTTTATATATTTATTCTAAAAAATATATGACCATGTGTTGCTTATGAAATTTCTATTTATAAATATCATTTTACATAGGTAAGATGTAGGTTGGGGTGTAAATGAAGAGGGTGTTCGGGGAACAGCTCGTGTTCGTTTAGGCCTCGTTTATGTTTGTCTGATAAGATAAACGAACGAACTCAAACAAAATGTTAGTGTTCGTTTAATAAACGAGCCAAACTCGAAAAAAGGGGTTCGGTTCATATATGTTCGCGAACATGCTCGATTAATGTTCGTTTAGTATTCGTTTATTGTTCGTTTGATACCTCATTTATGTTTGTTAAATAAGATTATAATAATAATATATATGTAATTATATTTTTATTTCAAATAATATTTTGATTTTATTAGAAATATTATTAAAACTTAATTTTAATGAAATATTTCTAATAATATTTGTTCGTAAACAAACTCAATTATATTTGTTCGTGAACAAACTCAATTATATTTCTAATAATATTTGTTCGTGAACAAATTGTTGATTGAACACGTTCGTTTATTGTTCACGAACAAGTCCATTTAAATGAGGTGAATATAAACGAACAAGAACACTGCATTAATAAACGAACACAAGCTCGAACACCCCATCAAAATTTTAAACGAACATGAGCCAAACTCGAACAAACAAAATGTTCGCAATCACGACTGGTTCATGTTTGAGCTTGGCTCGTTTACAGCACTAGGTGTAAGTAAGGTATTGTGTACATAATTAAAAAGTTGTATTAATAGTTTATTTCAGACTTCTATATATGATTCGGGGCTCTTGACATTAAACCAAGTAAAGATGGGGCAGAACCAGATATATCAGCAACTGGTACAAATACATGTAACCATTAATAGAAGTGGACAAGCACAAAGCCTTTGAGATCTCAAAGCTTCCGAGACTTGCCATTCACAAAGTTTGCAAAAAATTAAAGCCAGAGCATTTAAGTATGATCATAGCAACAATCCTTCTGCTTGTGGTAATTAACACTAGACCAGTATATCTTTATGTGAGCAGTATATTTTTCTAGTTCTCGTGGATGAAGGGGAGAGAACATAGTTAACGGAGGGATTGAGGATAAAATGGGAAATGGGAGGCGTGAAATATTAACAAATGAGGGTTTTGATTATGTTTTAATCTCAAACATTTTAAATAGGTATCAGAGGCGTATTGGATATCTCGTCTTTTCTTTTATTTATGTTGGATTTTTTCCCTTCAAATACGGAGATAAAATAGGAGGAGATGAAAAATATGATGTGCAGTATGAAACATAAGTTATGTAGGTATTTATACAGCATGATGTGATGTGTTGTCAATATTATTTATATGCTAGTTAATTGGATATAGAATATGTTAAAGCGACTATATAATTTATGCTTTTGAAACTTGGGTAACTTGATTAAGATAAATTAAAATTCAGTGATGTAATTGTGAAATAGGTTAAAGTTTAATGACCAATAGTGAAATTTACTCTAATTTTTGTAGTGTATGCCTAGTAATAATAGTATCTCTTCTGTTTTTATTTATAAGTCACAATTCTTTATTATTCATAACATTTTATACTACTATATAAAAAAAGTATTAATTACCTATTTTCCAAATGTACTATCCTTTATTTAGGAAGAGAGTGAATATGCGTGTATAAGTGAATATTTAGGGTTTTTGGAGAAAATTAATTAAAATATACATACAATTCCACAAACTAAACTAAGGTAAATAAGTTTTTTTTGGCGAAAAAAAAAAAACCTAAATCAGTTTTAAGTTTTCCTTTCTCTGTGGGGAAAAAAAGTAAAAATGCCTAATGTCCAAATTAGATCTAAACATTTCCAAACTTACTCAATTTGAGTCTAAACCTTTAAATAGGGCTTAATGAGCAAAAACGCCCCTGAACTTACACCGAATCGTCAAATAAACCCCTGAACTTTTATTTCGGCCAAATAAGCCCCTGAACTCTTAAAAAAGGCCAAATAAGCCATGTTGCCAAGGCTAAATGCTCAAATAAAGACTAAACATTTCAAGATTTTCTCAAATAAGAATCAAAATACACAATTTTAACAAATTAGAAGACATACTTAATATTTTTTTACAAATTGGATACAATATAAGTTAATACTATTGTGTGAGATATATATAAATTGAAAAGTACACGATAATATTATATCATATTACGTTTAATGAATTTATTTTGATTAATAGGGTTTGATTTTTAATTAACATGATAATATAATTTTTTATCAAATTTAACGTGTATGCATGAGAAGCATTGGTTTTCATTTAAGGATTCCCTAATTTGTAAAAATTTGATAAGTATGTGTTCTAATTTGTATTTTGATCCTTATTTGAGAAAATCTTAAAACGTTTAGTCCTTATTTGAGCATTTAACCTTGGGAACATGACTTATTTGGGACTTTTTAAGAGTTCAGAGCCTTATTTGGCCGAAATAAAAGTTCAGGGGCTTATTTGACGGTTCGGTGTAAGTTTAGGAGCCTTTTTGCTCATTAAGCCCTTTAAATAGGACCAAATTGGGTCTAAACGTTAACAAATTGAACCAAATTGGGTCTATTTTGGACAGAAATTTGGAACTGTACGGAAAATTGGAACTGTAGTAATGGCGCGTTCCAAATTTCCGTCCAAAATAGGCCAAATTTGGTGCATTTTGCTAACGTTTAGACTCAATTTAGTCATATTTAAAGGTTTAGACTCAAATTAAGCAAGTTTGAAAAAGTTTAGGATATTAATCCAAAATAAAAAAATCAGTTTTAAGTTTTAAGTTTTAGGCTATTGTTTGTTTAGGCGAGATTGTCCTATGTGGCAAGGCAACCACCGAGTAACGGTAAAAAAAGCTCATGAGCTACAAAAAGGTGCAGTTGAGCGTTTAGAAATTTTGACAATTGCCTTATGCCTTTTTTGTCCCCACACTTTTTGTGAAAACCCAAAACTATCCTTAACACACTATCCTTAACAGTTTTTTTTTTGGTGAAAACTATCCTTAAGAGTTACACCCAGCAAACAAATGCCTTATGCCTTTTTTTTATTTTTATTTTTTATGTATATATATATATATATATATATATATATATGAGGAGGGATCCACTTACACCCAGTGTAAAACTAAAGTTTTACATCCTTTCTCAACCATTGGATCTAAATAAATGAAGGGTCCAGATTTTATTAACTTTTGGGTATATTTTTATTTTTCACATCTTGTTTCTTCTCCCACACGCTCTCTTCCCTCTAGCTCTCTAATCGACGACTCTCCTTTTTTTCCCTCCACTCACGTTGGTCGATCATGGCTTCCAATTGCAATTTGCTTAATTTTTTTTCATCAACCCTCTCCAATTGACTAGCCCATCAACCTAAATCCATAATTTTTTTATTTCCATTTCTCGTTTTTTTTTTTGCCAATCCGTATCACCCAAATTGCTCTTTGCTTAAGTTGGAAAACTAGAAGCAATTGGTACAAGCTTCTTCTCAGGTGGTGAAAGCTAATCTTTCATTTTTTATTTTATTAGGATTTAATTTCTTTGACTGTTCGAATAATTTGTGATGACAATTGTTAATTTTAATTTTTCTATATCACTTCTCTGTATCAAATGCAGAACAAATTTTTTCTTATGGATAGTCCATCGGTGAAGCATGCCGTTGTTTGTGATATTCAGGATATGGAGGTATGTGAGCAATCAACATTGGCTAATGAAAGTTTTAGTTTGCAAGTGGTTAATTCAGAAAATAGCATTGTGTCCCCAAATGTTGTCAACGTATCTGTGCCATATATATGAATGCTATTTGATTCTTTGGGTGAGGCAGAAAGCTTTTATAAAGTCTTTGCTAAGGAACAAGGTTTCGGCATTCGCATTCGATCAAGTAAAAAGGGGTCTCGAAGTGATGAAGTAGTAAGTCGCATTTATGTTTGTTGCAATGAAGGTCAATACAAAGAAAAAAGAATGATGGTTTAGAAGATGTTAATAAAACCAAAAGGAGATGTTCAACTGCTAGAACTAGTTGTGGAGCATTGTTTAAGGTATCAAAGGTAAAGAATAGTCAAAAATGGGTGGTGATCATTTTTGAATGAACATAATCATCACATGCTTAGTCCTAAAAGTGTCTTTTATCTTAGATGCCATAAGAAAATGAATCCAGCAGCTAAGAGCCTTGTTGAGCAATTTAATGAAGAAGGAATCCCTACTGGAAAAGCAGCAACCTTGTTTGGTAATGTTGACAAACAATTTTCAGAAAGGGATTGTTGGAATCATCTTAGAGATTTGAGGAGGAAAAACTTAGATGTTGGAGATGCTCAAGCTGTCTTGTGTTATTTCCGAAGGAAGCAGGCTGAAAATCCTAATTTTTTTTATGCAATTCAATGTGATGGTGATGCTCACTTAGTTAATATATTTTGGGTGGATGCTCAATCTCGTTTGGCTTATGAACAATTTGGTGATGCCATTACATTTGACACAACATATAAAACGAACAAGTATAGTATGCCATTTGCCCCCTTTGTCGGATTAAATCACCATTGTCAATCAATTTATTTGGTTGTGCACTGTTGCAAGATGAATCTGAACAAAGTTTCATTTGGTTGTTTGAAACATGGCTTGAGGCAATGCATCAAAAGGCACCTACTTCTATAATTACTGATCAAGATTTATCTATCGGTGCCGCTGTGAGGAAAGTCTTTCCAGAATCTCATCATTGCCTTTGCCTTTGGCATATAAAGAAAAAATTTCCTGAAAAGCTTTCGCACATCTACCATAAGAAGTCACTTTTCAAGCGTGAATTGAAGAGATGCATTCGCGAATCAATTACTGTAATGGAATTTGAAAAGACTTGGCATGAGCTAATGGTTAAGAATGGGTTGCAGCAACATAAATGGCTGCAAGGGCTGTACCAAATCCGAAATTCATGGATTCCTGTGTATAATCAAAACACTTTCTTTGCAGGAATGAATACTACCCAAAGAAGTGAAAGCATCAATTCTTTCTTTGATTCATTTGTAGATTCAACAACCACGTTAAAACAGTTTGTAGTGAGATACGAAAAGGCACTTGATAGTCGTCGTGAGAAAGAAAGAAGAGAAGATTTTGAATCAAGACACAAGTCGCGAATCTTAAGGATTGGGTCTAAAATGGAGCATCATGGAGCATTGGTCTATACAAAGACTATCTTCAACCTTTTTCAAGATGAGCTTGTTAAAAGCAATCAATTCATAAAGGAGAAGGTTAGTAAAGATGGCTCTTGCTATGAATATAAGGTGTCTAGTTGTTTTGATTCTCGTGACAGTTTTGTTGTTCGTATAGATTTGAGCTCTAAAGTTGGCACTTGTCAGTGCAATCTTTTTGAGTTTAAAGGGATCTTGTGTAGGCATATTTTGGCCATTTTTCACATAAAAAATGTGGTTGAGATTCCAAAGCACTTCATTCTGAAACGCTGGACAAAGGAAGGTAATAAAGGAAATGGGGTTTTTGAAAACAAGCCAAGTGTTGAAGATGATCATGAGAAGTCAGCAACTGCAAGATGTTTACATGTTTGTCGTTTCATAAACCAATTATCTTCTTTTGCCGAAAAATCTGAAGAGCAATATAAAGTCATTGTGGGAGATTTGGATCAGATTTTTAAGAAGGTTCTTAGCATGGAGGAGGATAATAATTCAAGCCAAAAACAGATAAGTGAAGTAAATCATGATGCACTGGAGAATCAGCAGAATCACTCTGATCCACCTTTGTTGCTTAATATAGGTGATCCGCATATTTCACAGACTAAAGGTCGGAAAAAGGGTGGTCGTGGCGAGTCTCAAAATAGCAGATTTAAGAGTGGTCTTGAGATAGCGTTGGCTCATGGAACCGTGAAAAAGCGAACTTGCCATGGTTGTGGAGGATATGGTCATAACAAACGTAGCTGTAAAGGAAAAGAAAAGTCTACAAATACGCCAACATTTGGTAATACAGAAGAAGAGGTATGAATCTTGATACTAATAATTGAGTTGCATTTACTTTTAAGCTTAGAATACGTATATGTTCATTTAAGTTTGCTAAAAAATTTTACATCTCTTTTGTAGCCATGAAGATGATTTTGTGCAGATTCAAAGTGGGAAAGAAAGGAGGAGGATATAGTGTGCAAATCTTAACCTTAAATTGGATTTTTTTTTAAAAGGATGCAATGTTGTTGCGGTGCACTTACAAGCACTCATATGTTTTTATTGGTGTTTTGGAGTTTCTAGTATAGGTTCTTTATCTGATAGCCTTGGAACGTTTCAAATGTTATATGCGTTGATGTTAAATTTCAAGCAGTTTTGGATGATCTTTTAATTTATGAATGAAATTAATAGCCTTTCCTAAGTTCTACAGATATAGATGACTTGATGAAATATTTTTATTATGCATGTCCCTTTCTCTGCTGGAATGTTTCAAGTTTACAAGTTTGTCTCCTGCATATAGTTTTTTTATCATGAGTCTCAACTTATCTTAAATTCATCATTGAATACTATAAACTTCACATTAAAGAGATGTTATTCATGATGCAAAAGCATAGTTGGTTACAAATAATGCTCTGCCGGTATATGACAGTCTAATAACCCTTTCTGTAGAACATGAAAGATATCACCATCAACTGTTTCAAACCAACAATGCTTGAAAATCTCCTAATATAATGCAAGCACCTTACTCCACAATCTAATCAGGATGTTCAAAGTACTCAAAACAAAATTCTACATCAAGATGTTCTGAATTTCTTACTCCACAATTTAATGGGAAACAACATTATCAATCAGTACTAATTGAGTACATAAAATCAATGGCAAAAACCACAATTGTATCAGCATTAAGATTAAAGCAAGTAAAAGCAAATGACTCAATCGTAAAGAATGCTTGACATGTCTTTGCATGTTGATGTGAATTCCACTATAACAGCATCCATATAACAGTTCTAATCGCAGAGTTGAGATATCAGGGCTGATCAGTGACATAGGCAGGTGCAGTCTCATATAAGCAAGCATGTCTTTGTAATATTTATACCCGAATTTCCTCATTAACTGCAAGGCTTCATTGGAATTATTAATCCTGTCACCCACATTGCTTCCTAAAGCAATCACCACTTCACGGTCTGGAGAATGAACTTCCACTGACTGATCTGGGGTTGAATGCAAGCCAAAAAGGCAGAGAAAGATGCTGCAATAACCGTCACGTAACTAAGTATACAAAAATGATTGAAATTTATGGAGTTAATTGAAGGGAAAAGGCATACCTCAAGAGTCAAGACACAATGGAGTATCAAAACAGAGGATTCCTGTCTAATTTCCAAAACTATGAAGTATGAATGATGAAAAGAACCTCAAAAACATCAAAGTCATATCTGAAACAAAATTACATGTGACATAACAGAACAAAACAAGATCACCAGGCAGTCAACGAGTCACCACAATGCTGTAAGATGTCAAATGGTCAATTTGTTGAAACTTCAGCCTTTTTCAACGAGACTGTCAGTCCATTAGCATTTCGATAGGCCTATAAAAAACAAAGATGAAATATATGTTCAAGAGACCAGCAAACTCCAATTTTTTACTACTATTTCTATTTAATACAACATTTTGATGAACTTGAATGTTTGCTCAAGCACAAACATATTGAACCATTAAAACCAATTTTCCAATTAAATCAATCACCAATTCACCACCAACTCAGATGCAAAAATCCAAAAAAATAAATCCAGTATAAGTAGCAATAGACACATTCAAAAGCTAAATTTGGGCTTTGACCAATGGGGGTATGAGCAGAAAGTTTAAACATTCAATTGAATCCCATATAAAGGAACAAATAAACATGTTAAAGAATGTGAAAATCTGATGTTGGGTTTTCAATTCTACTAACTAAAAACAAAATTCCCACAAAACCAACGACAAGAAAAGTACCTTGCTTTGCTTGCATATTCAACATTGAGAAATAAAGGGGAAGCCTTTGATTTGATGAAATTTCAAGTGAAGAGCCTGCGGTAGGGAGACAAAGTATTCCCAAGCTCCCGGTTTTTATACCCAAACAAAAAAGCAGTGAATTGAAGAAGGTTGATGAAAAAAAAATGGATTTACATTGATGGGCTAGTCAATTGGAGAGGGTTGATGAAAAAAATTTAAGCAAATTGCAATTGGAAGCCATGATCAACCAACGTGAGTGGAGGGAAAGAAGGAGGAGAGTCGTCGATTAGAGAGCTACGAGGGAAGAGAGCGCGTGGGAGAAGAAACAAGATGTGGAAAATAAAAAATATGTCCAAAAGTTAATAAAATCTGGACCCTTCATTTATTTAGATCCAATGGTTGAGAAAGGGTGTAAAACTTTAGTTTTACACTGGGTGTAAGTGGA
>AWWV01013863.1:0-21823 GCA_001974805.1 Corchorus capsularis | reverse complement strand
CATTCAATCCTCTTCTTTTAATTGTGAAATCTACAGGTTTGATTTCCTTTCATTATTGGCCAAAAATAAAAGGCTTGCGTTAAACGATTACAATACGACCTTTTTAGTTTTGACAAAATTCTAGTTGAGAGAAGAGAAGTGAGGAAAAGAATCAGAATCATTCTGGTCTGAGATCAAAGCAATGGCAAACTTATTGCGTGCGATAAGACTTAAGTTTAGATCCGAACTTTGTCTAAACCCAATCAACCTATTCATAATGTAATCAACTTACTCTTATATACAAGTTTGATGAAGATGAAATGTCAAATTTACATTTTGATTAAGCTGAAACTTAGCAGTATAACAAGACCTAGCAAAACTTGATCTGCTAGCAATAATTTGAGTGTGAAATCCGAAAAATCCAAACCCATATAACCCTAAATCCGAAATGCCTCGAACCCATATGACCAATGTTTGGATCACCCAAACCCAACTTACACTCAATCCAGTTTTACCCGAATTCTACGACCCAAAAATATCAAACCCAAATGACTCTGACCCACCCATATGTCACTTCTAGTCTAGCATAATGCCCAAGTTCAAGTATTTCTTGTTTGATCTTACATAGTGGTTATGATATGATCTCCATGTCCAATGAGTGATTCCATCTTCTTTGGCATTATCTTATCCCCACCAGTTAAACATTCTATTACTACTTATTTTGTATTGAATTGGTATCTATCTTAAAGAGTTGCAGCTCCTTCTTTGTCTTTGTGACCATTTATCATTATGCAATAAGCCAATAACGTTATTAATAATTGTTGTCAGGAAAAATTATTGTGTTTCCTCGTGACAATTGCCGTTATGATCATATCATGAAATTCCCAAGTATATATATATAGAGACCTAACTTGTTACCTTCTCTTCATTCAGTCCTCTTTAAATTGTGAAAATATATAAGCAGAGCGCCTGAAATTTGTTTCTTTTCAATGGTTTGGATATATATCGTGAAAAGGCAGACTACTTTTTTTTTCTTTTTAATTCATTTTGACATAACTCTAGAGTGGAGAGAACAGCAAAAAAAAAATAACTATATTCTCGTTCTGAATCAAAGCAAAAGCAAACTTACGATAAGTGAAGTAATCAACTTACTGATTATATATATTAGATGAAGATTAAATATCAAATTGTTCATTTTGCCCAAATCCAAGTAGTTTTGCTTGATCTATCATAAAGTGGTTATATTATATGACATCCATGTGCACATGTTTGATGCTGTCAATTAAGGAGGAAAAAAGAAGAATAATGCCATTGCCAATAAATACGATTCAATCAGCAAGAATCAAACTCAATGCAACACAACCATCAACCATGCATGTATGAACAAATAGGAATCATTTAAGGCAATGAGGGAGTACTAGCTAGGCCTAGGAGAGAAGATCAGTCGCACAAAAGCATCCCAAAAATGTGGGTAAATAATGCAAAATTCAGATTTGAAATGATAAGGCCAAAAACAGATGTAACCATGTGTCAACTCTACTAACTACATTATAGGGATGGAAAAATCCTCTGTCCCATAATTTTGCCCCATTCTATGCCCACAAATTCACCAAATGATGTCATATGTGTCCCTCGTATATTATGCCTAGTTTGTTTTCAAGTTTTAACAAATGACATTACTAACAAAATTAAAGTTAAAATTTATAGTCGAAGTACAAAGTTTAGCCCCAAATTAAAAATATTAAGGATTTATGTAAAGGGTAAGTTCTAAATATTTCATATAATCCCTATAAAGATTTAGAATGACTATAATTTAATTTGTAGAAGACAAATAAAGAATAACATTAAAAACTGAAAAGAGACATCGGACATCATTTGGGGAGTGAGGCACAAATTATATGAAGTAGAGAATTTTTATTTATTTATCTTTTTTTATGTTATACTAATATTTTATTAGGAGGAAAATCTCATTACAATCAAATATCTCTAATGAGAAATCACAAAGACAAACAACTACTTTTTTATTTTGGCCAGACAAACAACTATCTTAACGAAAATAACAAGCTAATAAAGCTCACGAAAGAGCACAAGCCACAAAATGAAACCTATGTAGTATGATTTTAAGGAGCATGCATCTAAAATTGAGCCTTGTGCCACATTATAGATATTTGTAATTAGATTATTATTTTTTTTTTGAAATATTCTGTTTTTCTTTCAGATATGTTTTGGATGGTAGATGGAAATACACATTATATGTCACGTACAAGAGGGATTGGGCAGTCTTCTCTTTTTTATTTTCATCCTCATTTTCTAAGTTTGAAGTTTGATGTAGGCATCCAAGTTAAGGATAATCACGTCCTTGCTTGCTTGGCCAGTTGGTATCTATCCAAAATTAGGGAGCCGTAGAAAATGAAAGGCCACCTTATTATATTCTAAATGGAGGATGCCACTCTCACCATAAAATCACGTCACAATCATCTCCATTACGTACGTTGACGTTTTGTGAGAGAAGCCTTTCGCTGTATCGATCTGTCAAATGGCTGAAGAAAATTTATCGGCAGATCCAAGAGAAATAATAAGATTGATCATCATGTACAGGGAAAGTAATTTATCATGGCCCATATTGGCACACAACTTTTTCAACCAAGCAAAACAGATATATATATGCGGCATGCCATCTCATTGCAGATAAGCATGCAACTGTAATGGTACATTTTTGTCAGTTCAGTTTTTCTTTTTTCTTTTTCTTTTTTCTTTTATTTTCCTAAAAGAAATGTAATTTACTTAGTCATTTTGATAAATTTATATGATAATAATATCGCTGATAATACAGAAAATTATAGTAAATTGAGAAGAGTTCTCCTTCCTAGGTAGATCTGGATCTCACTAGGAGATCAGAGTCATCGTATCATAATTTATCAAACATTCTTCATAAGTGTCTAGTATCATATATCAGTACCCTCTCGCGAATTTTATGTAGTTTTGCATTAGAAAATTCGAAATTTATGTAGTTTTTTATCAGAAAATTTTCATCAATATGACAAATTAAGGAGTAATTGATTCGAGAATCATAAAACATAATCATTTTAATACAAGACTAATAAAGAAGAGGAAAAAAAAACCGAGGAGACTAGATGGAAGATCCGTGTGTGTGATATATAATTTTACATATAAGATATTTAGGATACATATTTTGCTTTTCAACTTTATCACATTAATTAGAATAAATTTCCATATGCCCTAACATCTAAATAATAATTTAACTTAAACTAAGAAATCATTTTAAATAACATATACTTACCAAATTACCTAAAAATAAACTCATATTTTGTGCAGAATCTGACTGTCTAAATACGGTAAACTCACCAATTAAACTAACAATTAGATGCAATTTGAATGCTGAATTGAAATAGGAGGGATTTAAATTTCAAATTGTACAACAGTTGAAGTAGCAGTTTATCTCAAAGTATCTCACTTCATTAAGTAACAAACAATTTAACTTGGGTGGGAAAAAGATGAAATAATTTTCTAATTTCCATTTATTAATTCAAGTTAGAGAAGAGTTTTCAAGTTCTAATAACTGAGACGTCCCCTTAATAAAAGAATCAAATATTTTGATTATTTAACAAGAACATATGGATTTAGCATTACGTAAACGCAAAGCTTATCAACATAACAAGCTTTATATAGCTAAAATTTAGAACTAAGCGGAAGCTGTCTTGCCAAATTATTTATGTGGAAACAAATCATTTTCAATAATGTTGATGCCAAATATTACTAAACACAAAAATTTAGTAAATTATGTTGATGGAATTAAATGAAGCAGATTTGAAATTAAAGAAATGCAGTGACCTCTTTGGACTTGAAAGGCTTCCGGTAAGTAATGGCAGCGACCTATTTTAACCCTTCCCCTATCATTTACCGGAGGAGTCAAAATCTGACAGCGAGGGGTGCGATTAGTATTACTAGTAATAGTATTATTTTAGAATTAAATTGCTAGAACTAAGAAAGTTCAAACGAATAGGACCTCTCTTGACTGTTCTTAATCTGTGCAACCTTCTAGCAGCCTCTACCAAATCCCACCATCATTTTTCTCTTCCATTTTGGTCAAAGTTGATTATTGAAAATTAATTTCTTCGAAATTATAATTAATGAATGATTTACGAAAAAAAAATATAACTTCTTGCTGCCCAACTTGAGAGAGTTTGATTAAAACAAAAATCTTAGCCAGATATACTATTTATGAGATGAGATGGGGAAAGTAAGCAAGGTTTGATATGAATCTTGGTCTTTTTCCCTACATCAAGCTGGTGAAAGTAATAGTTGAGAAGCACAATTGGAATTAGGAATCAAATCCTTTCATTAGTTGGTATAGTGTCGGTATTTCTTAAATATGACAAGTAAGATTTTCATCAAGGTAATGTGGTCTGCATTTCTGTTTCAATTGCAGGCACATATATAATGGCATTTGATGTTGATCGCCCATCAAAACATACCACCATTCCATAAAGCAAGTTTAAGGGTAGTAATCAAGTTTGGTAATTAGCATCCAACAGTTTATTAATCAAGAACAAAACATCATAAAATGGTTAATCATAAAGCTAAATTAAATCTAAAGAAAACAGAACAAGAAGGGCACAGAACTCATAATTACATTTATTTATTTATATAATAATCCTACATCGCAGCACATGAAAACATCTCATAATGATAATAACCTATCCTAAATCCAGCTGAATTTGTATATATACTTTTTCATCATCATCTATCTATACAAGTTAATAAACAAAGATCAGAACAAAAGAAGACATAAGATTATGCAACAGAAGAGGAAAAAACTTATTCTGCTAAGTGACCTATCGGCCTGCATAACGTGCCTTCTGATCCTAGGACTAGTGCTCCCGGTTAGATGGTAAGAATTTGGATACGAATACAAGTTTGTAATCGAGTTCCCGAATACCCTTGTGTATACCATTTCACCAAAGATTCGAGTCACCGGATCCAACACATTTATGGTCATGCCATCGGAACTAAGCATCGGTGAAGCTGGATAGCTTCCCTGTTGAGAGTAGTACATTGGTGGTTGATATGAATAACTGCGATGATTAAATTGCTGCGCGAACCCGGGACTATTAGGTATACTATTACTAGGCGATCTTGGTGTCCCAACTCCACAAGCAGGACCAACCGGTCTCTTTGGTATGACTAAACCGAATTGGGGAGCCTTGCCCCTTGAAGCCTTGTTAGTCTGGCCCCTGCCATAGAGGGGAATGATTGTGGTAAGCGAAACTTCAGCCTTGCACACCGGACATTGCTGCTGTTTGTGGTCTTGGTTTTCGGAGGAAATGGTCTGAAAATGTAGCCATTTGTAAATGCAGGGCCAACAATATAAGTGACCACATAGTGTGACCACTGGATCTTGCACGGTTTCTAGACAGATGTTGCAGTCAAACCCGCCCATCGGATTTTCATCAGAATCTGTGACTGAATCTGGTGAATTCTTCCAATTTTCCAAGGAATTTTTGCCTTGTCCACTTAAATGATTATGAGCTACAGCTTCTTCAAAGTACTGCTCAATGGCCATCTGTTGCCAAAATCTGCAATATATATGCGCAAAAAGTGACCAGATTAGAGTAAGTAATGAACATCTTCCTTGCAACTCAAGTAATAGTAACATATTTAATGATCATCTTCATTGCCAAAACCAAACCCAGATCCCATCCCAAGTACCCAAGTTGATATACTTCAAGGAAAACTATAGCAGAGGATTGTGCATGAAGGCAAGTATTGCAGAAGCATGTAAAATTCAACAGTTTGATCAAAGAAAAGATCTATTAATTACCAAGAACCCATTTTGGCTTGCTTTTTCCCATTGTCTAAGATTAAGGAACATCAACATTTAGTCTAGTGGAGCCCCTTATTAAGCTATATACACATAGATCTGAAGAAACTTAAAAGTTGACACCAATACAAGTTGGAAAATCTTTAAAACCTCCATTATTCAGTGGGGTTGAAACTTGAATCTCAAAAATTCAACCATCATACCCAAATTTCCATCCTATTTATCGAGGGAGGTATTTATAAAACAAAAGGCCGCCACAGAATGAGGAAACAAGGGGACGGAAAAGTATAACTACTAACTAGACTAAATCTTCTTCAATTCTTCCCTGTCATCTTTTACTCAAAAGACCCATTTAAAGCAAGCAAGTGGCATTGACTGACTTGTCTTCTATATTCAGCTATTGGTTGGTAAGAAGTAAGAACGATCGCTTACTGCCAATATGCATAAATTCATGAAAACCAAATTCCACAATAGATTTATTTTAGGTGCTCAACCACCCCTCTAACTACATGAATACTACTACTTATCTTCCAATAGAAGGTCACCTAACACAAAACCATTTAGAATTTCTTCTTAAAAGGTACCACAACTTACCATTACCCATCAACTTGACTGTCCAAAAATGGTAATCTCAAATGCAGAAAACAAGTTTAAACTACCATATCAGATATATTATGGTTGTGAAAATTCTTCATTTGGTTGGTCTGAATTTGCCCAATTGGGACTCCCTTGAGGAAGTACAGGTGAAAACTGGCTATGCCTATGAAAGGATGATCTTGACTCTTGAGAAGTTGAGTCACCACCATTAACAAATGGAACTATATCTCTTCTGAAATTATAGTAATTCACAACTCGAACAAATTATTCTCAATAGAGCTGGGATGATAAGATCAGGACTTCACTTTTCCCAAGAAGAGGATTTTTAACCAACTTGAATAGTAAAATTTTAGTATTACTACATGAAATATGTCGACAAATCCAAATGAAACAGCAAGGAAAGAGAGGAAGAAGAAAACAGAGTTGAAACAGGGAAACGTCCAAGTCCAACCAACTTTTCAGCTTTTTTTTTCTACTCTACATAAGCGGGTGAGGATTTCAAAGAAACATAAATCCAAAAGATGCTCTGCTCTCAAAGGCTTTTTGGTCCCATAAAGAAACAAGAAACTTCTGCTTTTGCAGGGCACAGAGAGTTCAAACTTCAAAGGAGAGGGCAAAAGAAACAAACTACTATAGAAGTTGAAAACAGGGGAGCTCTGAAACAGAGGAATATGAGATATAAAGATCATCCTGACTTCATCAATCTTGAAAACAAAATCACACCCAGAAAAGAAAAGAAATAACTAAGTACAATATTTACACGTATATAAAGTTTGGATTACATACCAGCTAGTTGACGAGTCTCTTTGACGTGAAACTTTGATAAACAGAGGAGCTTTTTCTTTTCCGAATGGAGAATCTGGTGAACTCTTGAGTGGAAGAAACCCAAAAAGACAAGAAGAGGAGAGAAATATAAAAGGAAACTGAGAAGGAGAAGAAATTGAGAAGGAATAATTGGAAAGGGAAAGGAAAAAAAGAAAAGAAAGAAGAGGTGGAGTTGAGAAGGAATAAGATTTGAAGGCTTTTAAATGGTAATGGAAACAAAAGAGAGTTTGAGGAGATGGGGAGAGCGAAGAAGCTATCCGGCTCTGCTTTATATACAGAGACATATTGAAATTTGCAATATCACTTTTAAAATAAAAAATAACGAGATTCGACAAATATGCAATAAAATAAATAAAATAAAAAAAAATGATAAGACACGAAAATGGCCAAAAAAAATGATAAGACGAAAAAGATAAACATTAAAAAAAGATTTAACTTTGCTATTGTCGCACGGTGAGTTTAATAGCTTCACGATATACGGTTCCTTCTTACGTGGCACTCTCTACGCTCTCATCTTTCTTTCTTTCTTTTTTTAAAGAAAAAAAAAACTCTATCCTTCTCTCACCGATTGATAGTAGTATTTTTCCAAATAATATTTGATAAAAAGTAATTTTGTTTCATTTTTGGTTAGTAATAATTCAATCATATTTTTTTGAAATAATTGAGAGGAATAAAGGGAAATCGAACGGATTTGAGAAAGGCTAATTCAATCATATTATTATTAATAGTAATAATGGAATTGAGCAACTGGCAGGTAGTTTCTCACCTACATCTTTTTTTTTTTTTTTTTTAGTAATACACCTACATTTTCAGTTAAATTTGTTTGCTATTTTTTTTTTGGCATCAAATTTGTTTGCTATTTTTAAGCGCAATTATTATTATTATTTCATAATAATAATAAAATAATAATAAGAATATGGATTGCTATGGATTGTGATTTTTACTAATTTTTAAATTTTGAGCGATGATGGTATAACAAGAGAGGATTAGGACCCGAAATCTTTATAATCTTTTGTTTTTAGGATCAATTTGCCCATTAAACCCTTTTTTAGATATATCATCTCATCTCCAAGGTAAAAGTAATTTGTCGACTTTTGATGCAAATGTGTTATTGATAATAGGGTACCCGTCGAGCGGCACTACCTAACCTGATTAAGTAGGGTTAGGGTATTTTATAATCGGGTTTAAGTAGATTTCGGTAGTAGTACCCGAGTTCAGGTAATGATTTTAGGTTAACTACTACCGAAACCTGGTTACTAATTAATTATTTTCATTATAAACTTTTATATTTGAATATTATATTTTTACTTAGAAATTACTCATAATTAATTTACTTAAAATTTGTTGATTGTACAAATTTGATTTTTTAACTTTGATTTATTTTATTTCAAGTTAATTTCAAATTATCAATTTAACTTTAATTGATTTATTATGATTTAATTATAATGTAAAAAATATTCGGATTTTTTATCGGTAGATTACAAGTAGTTGCTATTTTATACGGATATGGTACATATAGTGATTTTGAAAAATAATCTAATAGTTATAGAGTTTGAGTATCCTAGAAAATAATAAGATTAGGTTCGGATATCTCAAAATTATATCCTGCCCGGTTGCATCCATATTTTTGCATTTGAACACTTCGCTCAACTGTTAAGGTACATGCTTTCTGAATACTGAGGTCTCAGATTCAAGTCTCACCATATGTAAGTTTATACAACTTTATCTTGGCTTTGTTAGTTTGTTATTAATTAATTATATATGATAGTTATTTTCATATTTTGTTTGTTTGGTTATTTTCTCATCAAAGCATAACAAATTATTTGATTGTGATGAAATTTGAATATTTTATCCTCTTAAAAAAATAGTTGAGATCTTTTATAAAAAAAAAAAACAGTTGAGATATTTTATGAACTTTTTTTCTTAGCTTGTCGAGCATATATAGATCACTTATTAATCAGGAATATAAAAAGGAGGTTTCAAATCAGTTACATTTTTGTCGATATTGAAAGGTTTCAATTGAGAGAAATACATAGAAGAAAGGCGAGATGTTACAAAGTTTAAGACTATGAATGGTTAATAAAATGATTCTGATTATGAAGTAGGGGTGTAAATGAACCAAGTTGAGCTGAGCTTTGCCAAGCTCGAGCTCGGCTTGTTAGAAAAACTCAAAGCTCGAAGGTCGGCTCAAGCTCGATGAGCTTCCATTTTTCAAACTCGAGCTCTGGTTGCTACGAGCTCGAACGAGCTTGAACTCGGCTTGGCATATTCATCATCTTTAAAAAAATTTCAATAATAATGATCAAAAATATAAATTTCTAACACAACACAAATAATAATTATTGAAAATGTCACAAAGTAAACATTCAACACCCTTAAACAATATATAGTATCTTTTTAGCAAACAATATATATTATTGTAATTTTAGATATCATAAATTTTATATATTCTTAAATATATTAAATATTAAAAATAAATGTATAGACGCGTTTAGGCTCGCGAGCCACTCGAGGTGAGTCTTTTAAGACTCGAGCTTGCCTTGCTCACTACTCGAACAGCTCGAGCTTGAGCTCAACTCATGAAAGTTCAAGTCGAGTCGGAGTAACATATGAACAACTCGACTCATTTACACCCTAAGATCCATAAAACTCTAATAAGTATCAATAAAGTCATAAAGATAAGATTGAGATATTCGGTACCGATTTTGAAAATCAATTCAAATAATGAGATTATTTTTGTGGAATTATCAGCGAAAACAATATGAAAATAAATTTTATAAGAAAAGATATAATCATGGAAGTATTACACAATCATTATTATAATTAATCAAATTACTGTGTAAGCATAAGATACATGCGGAAGGAGTGGTCCACAATGTCTTCTGTCTCTAGAGGGACGCTGACTCTGACCGACCTTCGACGTTTCGATCGATTGTCTGATCCAGTTGGGCCGTGAAAGGAGCTAATTAATTAATTAAAGACTAGGTATAAACTAGTAAAAAAAGGGGAATTAGTAATTTAATTACAAACCAAACAGTCAAACACCGTGAAAAACCTATCTAATTAAGGCTAAGTTTGCCCACGTTGATACTTAGTATTTGAAAAGATATAAAAGCTCACCGGATTTGGACATCTCTTTGCTTTGAAAATGATTACTTTTCAACTTCATTATTATTATATATATGGAGTATATTTTATGGTCTTTCAGACAAAGATTTTGTTTTACATAGAAACCGATTAATCAGCCAAAATTGAGTTCTAGCTAAATTCTAATTTTCCAGACCTATGCATGGCTTTCTAGATTTAGGAGATGGCTGTTTCTAGAAGGATATATAATGTAAAGAAAAAAAAAAACATGAGAATCAATATGTATTTGTAAACGAAGGTTTGTAATTTAGATTTTTGAGAGAAAAAAAAAAGAGCGTCAATTTCTTCAAGTAGATTCAAATTAAAAAATATATATTACGCTTTTTTTTATAATTATTTGATACTCTGATAGAGTAAATTTGGAATCCATAACACGTACCAATTTTCTGAGTTAATTTTATTTTTAAAATTTAAAATTATTCCCTAAAGGACACATGTCAGCCATTCAATCCCGCATTTGTAATCTACTGTACTTCACTCACAGTGTATTGTATAGTAATTTTCCTTTTTCTATTTACCACTTAAAACATAAAAATCAAAAATTACAACAGAATTACACCACTACCAGACCGCGATCTTTAACAAGAAGTGGTTGGAGTTCATCAGGGGTACTCTTCACAAATCTGAACGCCTTGCAGTGCAGCATGAGCCAAACTAGTCATCATATTTGCATAGCACGGTTACCTCCTTGCATATGTGATGAACCTCTAAAATCCATTCCCTTTAAGTAATTCCGAAAGAAGTCATAAATTAATGTGTAGCAAGGATGTGAATTAATCACCATAGTAGTTCAAAAATTAACCATCACCGTAGTGTCAAGTTCCACAATAAGTCGCTCTATACCTCTTGCTTTCGCCAATAGCAAACCCAATCTCCTCAAGTATCTTGATTAATGAGACCACCAGCCAAGGCATCTCCATCCTCGTGCCTATTCGAGCCATCCGTGTTAAGCTAAGATGTGCACTGGTACTAGGGCAAACAGTATAACCAATCTTTTGGGCGGACTTTATAGGGGAACTAATTTGTTGGCTTAATTCATTAAGAAATTCTTTTTAAGTTGCAATTAAAAAAAAAAGGGTTTTGCTCAAACGGAAATTATTTGGGAATGGAGGTTGTAAATTTTAACGATGGCCGCACCTATATATAAAGTGTAAACTATAGGCAAATATATCAAATATCAACATCTCATCAATTAAAAAGCAAATGAGTCATTTAACATTAAATTAGGTTGTCTTCTCTCCTCCCCGTGATGGCCATTATTGCCAAGGGGGAGTAGGAGACTGTATTTAGTTTTCGTTCTTCATTTGTTGTTAAAAATAAAGTTCCTAAACCCGTACGTCTATTGGGTTGAGTCTTTAGACATGGACGGATCCAGGAATGATATATAGTGGGGGCACACAATATACTATAATACTAATTTTATATAAAAAATAAATGAGTATAATTTATCTTAAAAAAAATTATATAATTTAATGATATACATAGAAAATTTTACATTAAATAAAAATATAACAAAAATTCTCTATGAATTTTCTTAATTTTTTTATTTAATTTAGCCAATCTATTCTTATTATGAATACTACAACACATACAAAAGAAAAATAAACAAGTGATTGGTTAAGATGGTAAGTGGTCTAACCCCGACCATAGTGAGAACATAAGTTAGATATCCAAAAACGCATTGTTGAGAGGGTTTTTTACGCTCTCGGTCCAAAAGTGATTAGTCTCAGTCCATGACTGGAGATCCTATGAGTTAAACAAATAATAAAGGGTATAGAGAGCATATAAGAGTGTGGAAAGGAGTGTAGAGTTAGCTATGACTTTTGAAAGATAAAAATGAATTTAAGAAATATAAAAGAACAACAGATACAGGTGACCAAAGTGGGATTAGTCATAGAAAATAACAATTGTGTTTGGAGTTGATGTGTAAATTATTTAGTTTTTAATATACTTTTTTGGATTTTATCATATTTAATGGAGGCACAATTACAAAAATAAAACATTTCAAATTTAATTTTTAATACATCTAAAAAGGACCGGAGGATTTCAGTGGGGCAAGTGCCCCCAGTGCCCCATACTGGATCCGTCCCTGTCTCTAGATCTTTGAGTTTGAGTTAGTTTTTATAGTTTCAATTCATTTTCTTAGTCAATTTTTTATTTAGTTTGACCTTACAAAAGATTGAGAATTACTTATATTGGGATAAATAGCGAAATTTTATTTTTACTTTTTTGTCAGTTTGGAGAAAAAAAATCTCTGTTTTATGACTTTATGGGCTAGGTATTTAATCAGTCACCTCTTCATCATTGATGAAAGCCATATGAAGTGATAGAGTGATAGGTATGGTAGAGATTTATGAGTAAGATTCGACACAAACAGTTCAAGTCACAAAACAAGATCCACAATTTTGACAAATGGGAAAAGTTGCAAAGCTCTGCAAGCGATGAAGGGAGGTTATCTTAGATTTACCGTAATTTGTGTTAGTTTTAGTGTTTATATGTCGTTGTACTTTCCTTTTAATAAAAGAAAGTTCCCTATTCTAAAATTTAACGACTTAGTGTACTTTTTTTTGTCTAAGAACTTCAATTCTGACCAATTCCACCTCTAAACTCCCACAATTAGCTAGATGAACCCTTGGACGGCGCCTTAATGGAGCCGTCAAGAAATGCCATGTTAGCTACTTAGCTTGCCATGTGGCTAATTAAAAATGCCTCACCAAAAAATGTAATTTTGTAAGGAAAAAAAATAAGTTTGTTATTATGGTTGCAGTAAAAACTTTCTAAAACTTTAATTTTTTTTAAAGTTATATTTTTTGACGTGGTATTTTCTATCCGTGTGGCAAGCTGACGTGACACTTCTTGACAACTCCATATAAAGGTTCATCGGTCAAATTTTGGAGGTTAGGAGAGAGTTTGGTCAAAATTCAAATTTAAAGGCTAAAATTTGGCCAGTGCCGGAAAGTATTGGCGAAAAAGTAAATTAAACCAAAATTTAACTAGGCAATTTCATCTTCTATATTAGATAGAATTACTTTTTTATTAAAAAATCATTAACAGACAAATTAATTGCATTATCACAAAATAGAACAAGCTTCTAATTAAATCAATTTGTGGTATTGTATATAGCTAATTAACTTTATAATAATAATGGACGGATCTTCTCTTTACTAATTCTAGATTAATTTATCTCCTCATTCTAAGTGTTGAGTAGCTAATAATGGACGTATCTTCTCTTTAATTATACTAGACTCTGAGACATTCACTCCGTGAATGCAATTATATTTGTAAAATATTAGGGATGTCAATGGGTACCCTATAAACGGGTACCCGCACTACCCAACCCGATTTAATAGGGTTTGGGTACACTATAATCGGGTTAGGGTAGGGTTCGGGTAGCACTATTGCTATCCGTCACGGGTTCGGGTAGGGTACGGGTAGTAACCTTAGGGTATCCGTTACCCGAACCCGCTTAATAAATAATAAATTTTTAATATTTTTGTTAAATTTATATATTTGTTTTCTTTTTAATAATTGAGTTTGATAAAAAAATAATAATAATTAAAATTGTTAAATTATTTTAAAGTATAATTATTTATCTTTAATATATATTTTATGACTTAAATTTAAATTTTAATATGATTTTTATTAAAAATATGCAAGAAAATAAATTTTTATATTGGGTTCGGGTTTTTAATGGGTATTTATTATCGTGGTCGGGTAGGGTTCGGGTATTACATAAGAAATTTTAATCGGGTTCAGGTAGAGTTCGGGTAGTGTATTTTCCTATCGGGTTCGGGTTCAGGTACCTCAAAATTTGCGGGTACTCGATCCGTTGACATCCCTATAAAAAATACAATTATTTATCTTTTATGAATTTTTAAATAAATACTTGTATTTCTTTGTAAAATTAAATCTGTAGATGAGTAAAGGGAAAATTTCAAAAAAGGGTATTCTACCAAGAATATTTACTACTTGGTCTAATGAAGCTTTTTTTTTTGTTTTTTTTTCATCAAGTTAAACTTGAATATTGATTTCGAAAGAAATTGCACAAAACGCATGAGGATACAACCCCATACCAAACATAGTTAGCACTATTACCAAAAGTCTAGATGTGCTAATCTATGTGCAAACACCATTAATTAAAATTACAAATAAAAAATAATCTAGCCAAATCGACAATTTCAAGGATTTTTTTTTGTTTTTTTTCCCTGACATCTTTTTGCTCAACAGGAAGAAGTAACTGCTGTATTGCCCATACTTGAAACTGGTTTTGATTCTTGAAGTCTTCCACATATTCTTACAAACTTCCAAGAAGGCAATGCGATCCATCCCTAAAGTTTCTTGCACCAAAGAGGGATTAACTTCAAGGATAACATTTTCTTCCTCACAATATTAAATTAGCCTAAAGATTGTTAAGATCTTCAGCCAAATTATGAAAAGATAATGAAAAAATCAGGAATTAAATGTCAAGATTAAGAGGGAAATGAAAAAAAGAAAAGGGGATTGGAAACTTGTAGGAGACAATAGAAAAAGCTCTCACAAAGGAGTATCAAAAACTCTCACAAAGGAGTTCCAAAAGACAATAGAAAAAACTCTCATAAAGGAGTTCCAAAAACTCTCACTAAGGAGTCCCATAAAAGAAACAAAGAAAGAAAATTGACATCAAATTTTTGTAAAAGTGTTTCATGGTTGGGTGAGAAGAAAAAAAATGAAAGAAAACCACATTTTCACAAGGAAACCGCCTCAGAGAAAAATATCCCCGACGGTTTCCACTTGGTCTAATGAAGTTAAAGAATTATTATTTGGTAAATCTTAATTAACAAAATTAATAAAAAGGACATGGTAATTACCTCTTTAACCTTACTAAATAAAGAAGAATTAAAGGTACTTCTTAAGCAGAACAATTCGCCTCGCCGGCCCCTTTCCTCCTTCCGCTCTGCCCATGGCGGAGCCACCCGAGAGATCGACTAATCGAATAAATAAATAAATAACATAATACAACCAAGGAGTGATGCAAGCCCTCGTTGTGAGACTACTACTTTCCCATTATCTAGATGTCGAGGTATTGAACATGTTAATCACAAGTTCAAGAAGATTGTGGTTTTGTTTTTCAACAGGGGAATAAACGAGGTTTGGCAGCTCATTGATTTGCTGGTGGTCACACTCACCGGCAGACCATAAAGCTGCTTTCTGGTTGTCTGGGTGGACGTTAGGGGCTGCCGGCGGTCCCATGATGTGCGTGCCCCATTTCTTAGTTTCTTCTTTCGACGGTGGTACTGCCGCCTCTGACGACGGCTCCTGTACTTTACTACGCTGATGATGAGGGACGAATCATGGCTCATGCAATTTTTCTACTACTTTGGCGTTTGGATTTTCAGGTGTTGCTGCCATGGTGATCTCTAATGGGAACTGGAATTGCTTTTGATTGGATTGTTTCAGGAAATTATGAAAGACTAAGATCTTTTTCTTCTTTTTGGTGGGGAAAGATGATGATGATGATTCCATTGTGAAACAGGTTCGTTTCGGCGGCGAGATCATTCCGGGGGAATCTGATGTCAGGTGACTCCGGAAGGTCAAATATGTTTGTTTTGATTTAGTAAGATTAAAGAGGTAATTACTATTTCCTTGTTATTAAATTTTATTAATTAAGATTTATCAAATAATAATTGTTTAACTTCATTAGACCAAGTAATAAATATTCTTGGTAAAATGCCCTTTTTTGAAATTTTCCAATAAGTAAATGGTTGTTAGTTTTTTCTTTGAAAAGATAGTGGTAGTTTCTTCTAGATTTAAGTTTGAGGTGGTTTTCTTTTCAAATAGGTAGTTTTTTATTTATAAAAATCGCAAAATACATTTTTACCCTTTAATTTGTGATTTTCTTTTAAATTGGTAGTTTTAATTTTTGGTAGTATTTAAGTATTTTTTTAACTGAGTTTGTCTCCGAATTAACTCGTGAGACAAATTCAGAGGCTCACATTATAATTAGTGTAGATTAATGCATGTCTACATTGTTTAACTTTTATCTAACATGCCTCTTAATTAATTAATCTTAGGTATCCATTTTAGTACACTTAAAAGTTAAAATTAAGATTCCCTCAAAACCAAAAAAGAAGAAGTTAAAATTAAGAAAGCACCTAGGGTTATAGTGGGATGTTGATATATATGTTTTTATTAATGGAGTAATTATTTATAAATAAATATGCCTTACTATATAGTATTATATAAAATAATTTTTTATATTGAATATATATCTATATATATGAAATCAATTTTCTTGATTATTATGATACCGTTCTTCACCATAATATTTATTTTGAATTCAGAATTTTATTAATTTTTTTGGGTCCGATTTATTAAGCAAGGACTTTTCTACGTGCACGCTATTCACCCAAATACGAGAAAATTGAATGAAAGAAAACAGAAAAGAAAAGACGGTGAGAATTAGGTCACCTTTTGGGGGCATGAAAAACTAATTTTAAGATGTCTTCAGTTATAATGTTGATTTATTGAATCACGTTAACTAACAAGCACTCCTTTTCCTCTTTCCTTTTTTTTCCTCTAAAAAAAGGGTTTTTATATGGGGAAAAGAACAAATTAAATTCGGAATCGATATGAGTTAATGAGGTATATATGATATCAAAAGTAGGACCTCGAATGGCATTTTCCCTAAATCTTGAATTGAGGTTGGAACAAGTTGTTAAGATTTAGGCATAATTCTACATACGACATTAATTGATAAGAGCATTATTAGTTCCAATCAACTAATACATATACATACTATATATATATATATATATATATATAATATATATATATTAATTTATTAAAGAAAATGTATGAAAGAGTACAAGAAAATAAAGAGCATAGCTGATATATATATGTATATATAATAATATAATTAATCTTGTTAGTATACAATTAATTATTGAGTAAATTATAAATTTAGTCACTTAACTTTAGATGGATTTCTGTTTTGATTACTAGATTATGAAAAATAACGATTTTGTCACTTAAATTTGTAAAATTAAATATTTTAGTTGCTAAACTCTTAATTTGCTTACATGGTATGTCATTGAACATGTCACGTAACATAGTCACATCATTGTAATATGTGATTATTGATCAAAATATTCAATTTTATAAATATAAATGATCAAAATACTACTATCTTTTATAGTTAGATGATTAAAACAAAAAGATATTAAAAATTTAGTTAAAGTGGTATAAATTTACCCTCAATGTTATATCTATATAAATTTTAAAAATTCGTAAATAAAAATTAATCTTTAATTTAAATTATTGATTTACCCTTAACTTTGGAGATATCTAAATTTTTCTCACATCCTTTTCATTATATTTCATTCAATTATAAAAATACGTAGGGTTCCCTTAATTTAGATCAAAGACAATACGTCTTTTCGCCATTTATGGCTATTGGCCTTGGCCATATACATACTCCCAAAGGTCACCCAACAGGGTTACATCATAAATATGGAAAATTAAATTAAATGGCAGGTAGCCAAAAAAGTTTTGGGTGAAAACCACTATTGTATTTCTTTTGTGGGTCATATATGTAATATTAAGGCACGACGTGACTTTTTTTCCCTTTAGAAAACGAATGCACCCAAAAGAAAGAAGAAAAGAAAACGAATGCACCCAAAATTTAGTTGAGCGAAACTTCGTCCAAGAGAAGTTAATTCATTAAGGGTGATAAAAAATCGGGTCAACCGAGAAACCGACCTGACTTGATTAGAAATTGGGTGAAATGGGTTGGTTGAGTTAGTTTATCGGGTCAATCAGTTGAAGAAGTTGGTTTTGATGGTTTTTTGAGTCGATTGTTGGTATGAAATTTGAGATCGAAACCGACCCGAGAAACTGAAAGTGCAAACAACGTCATTTTGCACATAAAGTTTAGTTGTATTATATATTTTTTAATTTTATTATATATATTATATATATAATATCCGAAATCATTTTTATTTTAATATGTAATATATTTTATTTAATAAGAAAATACTAAGTATAAAAGGGTTAGGATTTTTTTTATTCTCTTCATTAAATAAAAAAATATATGTAATATATTTTATTAAATAAGAAAATAATTTTTAATTGTTGAAAATTCAAACCGAAAAACCGACCGAAACCAATTATCGGTTTTGGCGGTTTCCCATTTAGTCGGATCAATTGTCGGTTGATATATTACAATTTCGGTTTTGATTGAAACCGACCCGACTGATCCGAAACCGATCCGATGATCACCCCTAAATTCATTATCAAAGAGATTTGTACTATTAATTTTTTTATACCTAAAAAGCAAGTACTATAGTGAGATATATACGAAACTTTTTTTTTGCTTTTGTTCCTTAAATAATGGAATCAAATCAAACCTAGATTTAGTTGAGAATGAAACTTTATCAAGAAAAAGTAACTTATCTTTATCACAGATAAGTTGTAGTAGTAATTTTTTTCCCTTATACCTAAATATATGTATAACAAGTTATGGGCACTGAATTTGTAGGAGAAATTATTAGGTGGGACGGACCCACCACGTCATCTATGGGACCAACCAATAATATGAAGACAACTCATCAATTTTCTAAAACCCTATCCCAATAAAATCTCAAATTTGGAGACTTACCCTTTATATAGGGTTTGTTTTAAAGGGGGCTAAACCTTGGGCTAAAATCGTGTCTAAATTTAAGGAGTTAATTTGACATGGCAAAATTCTATTGGTTAGTCCCATGAATGACGTGGTGGGTCCGTCCCACCTAATAATTTCTCGAATTTGTAGGCTTCAAACGTTGATTTCGTGAAAATATCCTCTTTGTTTGAGGGGTCAAATCAAGTTACCTATCACGACAAATAATTACTCCGTTCCTTATTATAAGTCATGAATGATTAAGAGGTCATTTGATATTGTTTCCGTTTCTTGTTTTCTGTTGCCAATTTTTTGTTTTTGCCAAAAAAACAGTGAAAACATGTTTGACAGACTGTTTCTGTTTTTAAAAATTTTGGAAACAGAATCAATGTTTTGGAAAAAAGTGGAAGCAAAAATTTTGTGCTTTCATGTTTTTCCAAAACACAGAAGCAGAGTCATGAACAGTAAGTCACATATATTTATACTTTTTTTTAAAAAAAACTTTTTTATTTAAAAACATATATCAAAATTGTATATCCAAACATGTTTTTATTTTCCAAAAATTGACAACGCAAAAAAAAAAAGAAAACGCAAAAAAGAAAAAAGCGGAAACGATATGCCAAACGGCCCCTAAAATTTTCAACCAAGAAAAGTAGTTAAAAGTTAGTTAGTTGTAAATTTTAAGCATATTTTAGTCTACTTTCCCATAATATCCTTAATCAAATGTTCATCTATACCTACATATTCATTCTCTTGTTCTTTAATTAGAAAAAAGTAGATTTGGAAAATAATTTAATTAATATTTTCTTGGTAGTGTAAAATGACAAATAAAAAAAAACAAAGGGTGATGACTTATAAATAGGAATAGAGGAAGTAATAATGATATTGCTATATTAATTTCTATATATCTCTAGTTTTATGATTGTTTTTCATCTTACATGCACATTTCTTTGTTAGCAAGTGAATTTCATTTTGATGTTATATTGGAGTATAATTAGCTAATTTTGATATATTAATTTAATTTATGAAAAAGCTACTTCTAGTTATATTGATTTTATTTTATTTATTTTCGGCTTATTGCTCAAAAAGACTCTGAACTTAATTACACAAAATGACCAAATAAATCCCTGAACTCTAATTGCAGTCAAATAAGCCCTTAAACTCTTAAAAATGCCAAATAAGCCTTTTCTGACCGCTAAATGCTGAAATAAGGACTTAAAGTTTCAAGATTTTCTCAAATAATGATCAAAATACACAATTTCAACAAATTGGAATACATACATAATAATTTTTTTACAAATTGGATACAATATAAATTAATACTAGTGTGTGAGATATATATAAACCGAAAAGTAACAAGAATCAATCCTTCGACTTAGCACCTCCATAGAACATAAAAAACACCATCCCATAAACGCTAATAACAATTAAGTTAAATGGATCGCGTATTGCATTAGATTTTTCGGTTTATGATTGAAACTGAGTAATTTCAATTTTAAGTAAAATTTTTATTTTTATGTAATAACAATTAAGTTAAATGGAAGGAAATATTGTTAGAATTACTTACTCGAAGGAGTTTTACTTTGATTATAATTCAATGTTCTAAATATTATTTATAAATATTATTTGAAATGTTAAATGTATAAAAATATATATTAGTTTTCTTCCAACCAATCAATTTTGGACAAATGTTAGCAATAGAAAAGTCAAATACTGATAGTAGGGTATACGAGGTATAGATATATTAATAATATATATATATATATATATATAATATAGTAAAGATTAGTAGTTGAGGGAGAGAAACATTTCTTCGTTCTTAATTTCCCTATCAATTAATTCATAACTATATATAATGGCCATTTGACGAATGGCAATTGGCAAAGGTACATATCAACAATTTGCAGAAATTAAAGTCAACCTCCTAAAAAAGTCGATGGTTTCTACATGCATTTTTCAGTAGCCGCACTCGGATCGGATATAATAAGTAATAGTTTTTGAGGTCATATACCATGCCATGGCGTGCCTCTTGTTTGGGTGTTGGAATTTGGTTTCGCTTAATTATTGGTCAACTTGATTCATGTTGTAAAGAATTATTTTATGTAGAAATTAATTAGTCATTCAAATTGATTCTGCACAATGATGTCAATTGTCATTACTACTAACATTTTTTAATGCCAAAAGGAAACAAAAGGGAAAAAGAAGAACAAAATGGGAGTAAGAAGAAACAAAAGCAAAAAAACAGAACAGAATGGGCACATCATGGGCTTGAAATTGAGTAGTCGATCGTTTTTCTATTACAATATACTATCATATATTATATCTGAAAAATGTTGAGCCAATTGGTTAGTGTTCCCAAGGGTAAGCCGCTGCCTGTTGGGTTTTGCAGACAGACTTTTGTTAAATCCGCAGCAATGACAGGAAAAAGATTAAGAACACCTATCGAGGCTAGGGAGCCAAAAACCAAGGGGCTCGAAAGTCGAACCTCTCTCCGACCCGACAAACCGTTAAGAGGCACAAAGATTTAGATTATAGATTATTTTAAGGATTAGTCTTATATCATCCAAACAGAAATTAAGCGAGCTAAGTATCAGTGCAGTGGGTAATGAGAGCGGTGGACGATCGAGCACAAAACAACTCTTGCAAACTCCGACATTAATTTCGCCATTGCGGCTGATGAGTTGAAGCTTAACCACGTGAAACATCAAAGTAATCGCCATTTTCCAAACCCCCATTCTTTTTCTATGACTATGAGAGATTTAGGGCTTACCATAGATAAATATATCTATATCTATTTT
>AWWV01013862.1:0-48303 GCA_001974805.1 Corchorus capsularis | reverse complement strand
TATATATATATATATATATATATATATATATATAAAAGTCACCCATGCTTGGTAAAGAGTTGCTGAAAAAGATTGCCATGATATACTTGTGCGGTTCATAACCATCATGAGGTTAATAATATTAAGTATGTGTATTGATTACCTTGTTACAATATTAATATATTAACTTATTATCAAAGGGAATATTGTACTAGTACTCAACTTGACAATCTTCCGAAAGACTTGCATAATTTGATTGGTATGCCACAGTACTCTAGGACCATTGGTAATTATATGCATATAATTTGTTTTTCTTTATAGTAAAAATCTTTAAAGCGTTCCTTTTTTTTTTTTGGAAGAAATATGTTGATCAATTTTTAATATCAAGTCAATTAGCTAGGTTTATAATTGGGAGTAAATATATGTCACCCTATAATTTTTAGATTTGTCCTTTTCATATGTAAATTAATTTGTTATCTTTTAGTAGATGCCATCAATATATTAATATACCTCTGCACTTGCATAGCATCCTACTTAATTTGGACATTAATTAAGTAAATTAGGGACATAAGACTTATCTTAATGGCCATTTTTAATTTATAATATACTAACAATTTAGACACGTGGCATATAAATCATTTTTTTGGGTACATGGCATAAATCATTATCATCGCATTACCATCACCTTCTTAATATGTTCTTTGTCATGTGTTTCCACTAGCTATAGTTTATTTATAACAATAGATAGAGAGTGTGGGAAGTATTAATTGAAATCCTAATAACTCACCACCATGAAATACATTATCAAAATCAATATTCTCCTCACTTTTCTCTTTTGGCACCAATGATATTCTATCCTCTTTTCAATTTTTTTTCTTTATTTTTCATGATTAGAGACATACCTTTATCAATCATGCATATATCTAGATAAGTTAAAGAAATATGCATACAATTATTATATTTATGAAATATATATATATATATATATATGTTCTGATCATATATATGAATATGATCAACAATCCTGCAAAGCCTTCATGGTCATGTCGACCAAACCTCCACTTGATTAATAACAGAGGCCAAATATCCAAATTGGGCTTAAACTTTTCACGAGTTGCTCAATTTGAACTTAAACATTTAAGTTGAACCAAATTGAGGCTAAATCTTTTTGAGATGCACCAAATTGGGCCTAATTTTGACAGACGTCTGGCAGTGTATTATATGCATCCCATTTGGCGTGTAAAAAAATTCGATTCGGATTTTAATAAGCCAGCTGGCTTTTTTTTTTATGTCATCAATTTTATATTTCTTTTTGTTTGTTGTTTTTTTCTTTTTTCTTTTTTCTTATCTTTTTCTTTCTTCCCCATCCCCTGAAAACCACGATCCAAGCATCCATCACCAATTCACCATGTCTTTATTTCAACTCCAACAAACCTTCCCTCCTACCTTCCTTCTCCATTCTCTTAATTTTTCCCTCAACACCAAGGACATTCTGAAAAAACCCATGTGGAAAGAGCCCCAAATTTCTCAATTAAAAAACCCATGTTGAAAGAGCCCCAATTTTCTAAAGAGGCTGAAGAAATCAAAGGGCGAAATCAAATGGGCAACACCTTCGGTTTGGAAGATCCGGATTCCGGTAGCTACAGGTCCAACACGCACTGCCGCAGGTGGTGGCGGAGAAGGCATGTGGGTGGCATAAGAGGCGGTGGGTTTGGGTTAACTTCTAAGACGTTTTGGGTTAACTTGACAAAGTGCTGGTTTTGGGTTAACTTGTAAGAGGTTTGTGAATTTTTTTGATTATTATCTGCCGATGGAATTTAATCATCTTCAAGAAAATCTCGTGATAAAGCCATCTCCCTTACATTTAGTCAAGGTTCAATGCACAACACTGGGATTTCGTACTCATCGATGAATTCTTCTTCTTGATCTGTTAAGAAATTTCTTTTAACTGTTAGGCCCTTGATATGGTGCTAGAGGGGGGGGGGGGGGTGAATAGCACTTTTTAAAGAGTTTATGGAAACCTCTAGACCTTTTGCAAAGTTGGGTAAAAGGGTAGATGAAATAGATGAAGTTTGAAGGTAGAAAGATGAGAAAATGCAACACAAAGTAAAAGGAAGGTTTATAGAAGATGAATACTCACAATTTATAGACGTTCGGTGATCCCCTCACCTACATCCTCTACCTTGATCTCCCTAATCAAGGATTTTCACAAACACTTCACTAAACCGGTGAAATTCTAGCTTCCACCAAGCCTTTTACAAGCGAGCTCTCCCCAAGCTCTAATCTTCAAAACAAGTTGATCCTTATTTGTTTCTACCCAAGAAAAGATGAATAAAGAAGTACAATGATCTCCCAAAGATCCCAAGTACAAATTTTAGCTCATACAAATTTTTCTCTCACAAAGTGTAAGAATGAAGAACAAAGAGAAATAATGACTTCTTGGCTTCAATAATGATGAACAATGAATAATCTCTCACTTGGATCACTCCAAAAGGCTTTAATGATGTGTATATATACCCTCTCACAAGTTTTTAGCCGTTGGAGTTCTTTTCTAGCCGTTATAGCACTTTTTCAACTTTTTCAAACTAGTTTTTTTGTCCTGTAGTGAGACTGACGCTGTCAGAAAAGTATTAGTCGATGAAAACTTCAGTATTAATTCCAGTATTAATCGACTAAAACTCCAAGTCTTCTCTTTCAAAAATGTGGCAGTGTTGACAGCGAACCCGGAGGCAGTATTAGTTGATGAAAACTCCAGTTTTAATTTCAGTATTAATCGACTAAAGCTCCAAGTCTTCACTTTGAAAAAGTGGCAGTGTTGACAACGAACCCGGAGCCAGTATTAATCGATGAATACTTAAGTTTCATGTTTCAACATTCATCGATTAAAACTTCCTTTAATTCTAATCTTTGAACACTTAATTTCCTTTCGAATTTCTTCAAGATTTTCTTTCTCAACGCTTCTCCAAAAATTATTTGTACTCCAATTTGAGATAAAGAGATATTCTTTGAAGCCTACACACTTAATTAGACTTAATTAAATATCAAGGGAGGAATGCTTTGTGATCATCAAAAATTATATGGAGTCAACAATCTCCCCCTTTTTGATGATGACAAAACACCCCTTGCAAGAAAGAGTGTTAAGTCTAAATTAATTACCTATATACAATTGCATTGTATAAGAAGAATATAAGCTATGCAGAAAATTAATCCATGGAAAGCTCCCCCTAAGTTCATGCATAATATCAACAAAAATATGCAAGAGCTCCCCCTAAATATATGCAATATCATTCAACAATTCACTAGGTGACTATTGACTTCAAGCATCATAAACAACAATTTTAGTCACAAAGCAAATGAACATCAAATCATAATCATTAAGACTTTACACTAAACAAAACATATAAGTTCATTTGAAATAACACAAAAGAAATTATTGCATTGCTCCTTTAGTTACATTAACTGCCCCTATATATACTCTCTTCTCCCCCTTTTTGACATCATCAAAAGAGGAATGGAAAGCTTGCAATGAGGAATATAAACACTAAAATCAATTTTTAAAAAAATTAGAGAATCTCTTCTCCCCTTTTAACACATAAGGCAAAAAAAAAAAAAATCATTTCAAAAGCATAGGTATTGAAGAACATCAAAGCAAGCAAAGCTTCTTTTTTAAAAAGAAATTATCTCATATAAAAGCATGCATATATGTTAGAAGTATTAGGAGACTAAGAAGATGGTGGAGTAATTGTTTAGGAATGGGCTTGATGGTATTTTTCTCCATTGTCTTCATCTTTCCATTCTTTACTTCCATCTCTATTTTCATCTAACATACTTTTTCAAGTCATCCTCTATCACTTTCTTTATAGCAAATCACTATCATTTCTTCTTTTGAGCTCTAAATGTACTTCTCCCTTTTTCTTTCATGTTTCTTAATCTCTCTTTCATTTGCTCGCACTATATCCAACTATGTTATTTTATAAGCTCCTTGGACATTTATGTGCTTGTAATTCATTCTTCACCATAAGATCGATCATTAATTCCATTGATAGAATATGTTTTCCTTCAAAGAAATCGCATTCTAATTCTCTTTTATCCACCTACAAATGTGAGAGATCTCATTTCTCAAAGATATAACTCATAAGATCAAATATTAAGTATGTCTCATTCATAGCCCTTGAAGTATAACCATACACTCATTTCCATGGGGGTACTTAGTCTTTTCCCTCAAATATATCTCATTAATAATCTCATTTCATTCACAATTCAATCTCAAGTAGGTGTTCTAATTCCCTATCAACAATTCTTCAACAATCAAAAACACATGCAAATCATGTATATGATTATCCACCAAGTTCTTGATTTTCAAATCATCTCTAATGAAGAATCCTCTCACCATGATAGAAATAGGACTATAAATCCAAAAATTATAAGGAGTCCTAAATTCAATTCATTACTCATAGATTCAAATTCAAACGCTCAAGATTCTCCAATAGCAATCATTTCCACTAACTATTAACAAAGGAATCAAATATGCTCCATACCTCTCTTTATGTAGACCAATTCAACCTTGAGGTATTCTTTACAATATGAGAATTCTCTTCCTTCTTCCTTTGTTATTTCTCAAAGAATTCCATTATCTTTTGGCATCTCTCCTTCTCAATATTTCCTCCCAATATTTCTTTTAAAAGTATTTCATCTTTCTATTTTCTTTGCGATAGAGAAGGCTTCTTTGGATAGTGTGGGGATTATGAAAGGAAGTTTAATGTTTTAGGAAGATTAGAAATGAATAGGATGTGTTTAATTTTGGTTCAAGTCTTCCTAAAGTTTGATAGGATTTAAGGAATTTAAAGTGTATGATAGAACAAAATAGGTTCAAGAGTACTAAATGAAGATTTGGAATATAAACTCAATGATATTAGTCTCTTTATCATTCTAAACAAGTGAAAAACTAACTAATTAGAATGAAGTTAATTAATAAAGTCATATTGGTTTAACCAAGAAAACTTTGATCAATAAACTTCTAAACTAATCAATTAACAATTCACAAAAATACATGATTCTATAAAGAAAATCATTAAAGCTCAAACCTTGAATATCAACTAAGTGACAAGCCTAGTTGACCAAATCATTTGCTTGAAAACTATTTTTGAAAACTCAAAAAGATTTTTATGCATAAACCGCAAAAAGCTTTCAAGGTGCTCTTTAATAAAATAATGTGTTAACCAATTAAACTCAAAATTTTGCAAAAGTCAAGTCAAAATGAATCCATTAAGCACAATAACATATATAAGCACATAAGATTATTCATATAAGCAATCAAAGAGTTTAGCAATTAAGATCACAAAAATTATGGAGTCAATCAATGATAAGCAATTTAAATTTCATGACTACATATCATGTCAAGTTCTCTCCTAATCATTTTCAAAATCATCAAGAAATCTAAATATGATCAAAGTTCTCTAACATTAAACATGCACAAAATATTCAATCAAACTTTGAATATAACATTCAAGCACATGTCTCATTCAATTATGCAAAAGATGATTTTTACTAAAAAATCATGTGAAAGTATTGTCCAAATTATGCAAGGTATCGACAAAATCAAATAGACATCTCATTCAAGCATATATAACCACAAATGATGTCAATTTGAGAATGTTTTGTGTATGAGTGCTAAAAGAATATCATGAATAGTGATGAACATATAACACTTGGTTATAAAAAATAGGGAATTTAACGCATGGGCATATCTAGATCATTCAATTTAGATCCCAACAAGCATACACATATCATAATTGTAAGTCTACTAGTCATCAAGATAAGAGAGTGAACTAGTCATACCTTTGTAAGGCTCTAGGTTCACATTCTTTCCTTTTTCATCACAATCAAGCTTTTGAAAGATGGTTCATTGAAGTCGCCTCCACTCATTCCAAGCATTTTCAATATTTCCTTTTGCAATTTGCTTAGTTGATGAAGATCACTTCTCATGTTGCTTGATTTGTAGACTAATGAAGAAGAATCTTAATTCTTCCACCAAGTTCCTTGCACTCTTTTAATTACAAAAATACTTGCACAAATTTTCATTAGTAGCTCAAAACACAATATGATGAACATATATAAAAACATTCAATGCATCAACTTTGTGAGCAATAAAGTGAATTCATTTATACCTAAAGAAGTAAATAACAACAACAAAGTTATAGAACTTGTCTTTCATGCTTATAGATAACATCCATAAATCCAAACAAGTCAACATATGATAGTTCAAGTGGCGTAGTAGCATAAATCAATCAATGGAGATTTGATTTCCCTTTTAAAAGACATGCATTTTAAACCTTTGTGATTTTTAGAAAGAAAGTACTTTTCGCAACATGTCTTGATCTTTTATGCCACAACTAAACCATCACATGATTTATTGGCTATTAAACATGATTCATTTTAGAATCAATATCATCAAGAAAAATGATACAAACATTTCCAAAACCTTTGCCAATGATAACAACTTTTGTTAATGTTAATATCAATCACATGGCATATATGAAAAGCAAAGCAAGCTCTACATTTCTATTTGCCACAAAGTTCACTAATGCTAAATATATCATGCTTTAGCCCTCTAACAAATTAAACATGCTTGATTTGAGTATTAGAAAATGTTACCAATGGTCTCAATTCCTTGGATTACACCTTTGGATTTGTCACCAAAAATCACACTTCCTCATCTTGTCCAATCAAGCTTTTCCTTTCATGTTCCTTAAGTAGCCATGTACAAAGCTCCATGACTATTTCTTTTTCCGGTTGAGCCTTCCATGTTTGATTCTTTTGCTCTTGCTCAACCTACATTCACAACTTTTCAAGTTTGAATTTTAGGTACCCATACTTTGATGGGTCCTTGAGGGTTAGTTAAAACATGGGAACCTTTAGGTACCCAAATCATCTTTGTTTTAGGATGGTTACCACCCTTATGATAACAATCATAAGAAAGATGACCTCTCCTTCCACAATTAAAGCAATATATGTTTGATGCATGATGAGAATATTTATGAGAAGCATTTCTTCCTACATCTTTTTTCAAATTTGATTTTGATAATTCATCAATTGTATGCTTTAGAGTTGAGTTTTCAACAAGTGCCTCTTGCAAGGCTTTACTCTTACTCTCTAAATCTAGCTTCAAGACATCATAATCATTCTTTGCATGTTCTAATTCTACTTGAAGCATATTCCTATTATCAAAAACACTTTGAAAATCAATTCTAATCTTTTCAAGATCATCATTCAATGCATTGGCTTTCTTTTTCAAAACTTTGTATTTTAAAATAAGTTTATCAAATTCATCACATAAACTATAATGATCATCTTGCATATCCTCATTATCACAAATAATGGGTAAATTAGGAGTTACCTCAATTTCATCTTCTATGGCTATCAAGCAAAGATTAGCTTCCACTTTAGCTTTGGATGCCTCAACCTTTGGTGTGGAGTAATCTTTTTTCAACTTCTCCCAAATTTCTTTGGTATTGGAGCATGTTGAAATTTGAGCAAAATCGGATTGGCTTAAAGCACAATGGAGAACATTTATGGCCTTGAAATTTGCTTGCGCCTTTCATTTTTCTTCCATTGATCATTCACTCCTATTCTTTACATTCTTCTTTCTTCTAGCATTGGAGCTCTTTGTAGAAACAAAAGGACCATCCATAATTACATCCCATACCTCATAATCATAAGTTTTGATAAATATAGCCATTCTAGTGCCCCAAAACTCATAATTTGTGCCATCAAACAAGGGAGGTCTATCTATGGGTTGACCCTCAAGTAGATGAGTATTTTGTGTTTCCATTTGGATCTTCCCCAAGGATTTTAAGCCTTAAAACGGGTTAGACTCTTATACCAATTGTTAGGCCCTTGATATGGTGCTAGAGGGGTAAAAGGGTAGATGAAATAGATGAAGTTTGAAGGTAGAAAGATGAGAAATTGCAACATAAAGTAAAAGGAAGGCTTAGAGAAGATGAATACTCACAATTTATAGAGGTTCGGTGATCCTCTCACCTACATCCTTTACCTTGATCTCCCCAATCAAGGATTTTCACAACACTTCACTAAACCGGTGAAATTCTAGCTTCCACCAAGCCTTTTACAAAGTGAGTTCTCCCCAAGCTCTAATCTTCAAAACAAGTTGATCCTTACTTGTTTTCACCCAAGAAAAGATGAATAATGAAGTACAATGATCTCCCAAAGATCCCAAGTACAAATGTTAGCTCATACAAATTTTTCTCTCACAAAGTGTAAGAATGAAGAACAAAGAGAAATAATGACTTCTTGGCTTCAATAATGATGAACAATGAATAATCTCTCACTTGGATCACTCAAAAGGCTTTAATGATGCGTATATATACCATCTCATAAGTTTCTAGCCGTTGGAGCTCTTTTCTAGCCGTTATAGCACATTTTCAACTTTTTCAAACTAGCTGTTTTTTTTGTCCTGTAGTGAGACTGACGCTGTCAGAAAAGTATTAGTAGATGAAAACTTCAGTATTAATCGACTAAAACTACAAGTCTTCACTTTCAAAAATGTGGCAGTGTTGACAGCGAACCCGGAGGCAGTATTAGTTGATGAAAACTCCAGTTTTAATTTCAGTATTAATCGACTAAAGCTCCAAGTCTTCACTTTGAAAAAGTGGCAGTGTTGACAGCGAACCCGGAGCCAGTATTAATCGATGAATACTTAAGTTTCATGTTTCAACATTCATCGATTAAAACTTCCTTTAATTCTAATCTTTGAACACTTAATTTCCTTTCGAATTTCTTCAAGATTTTCTTTCTCAGCGCTTCTCCAAAATTTATTTGTGCTCCAATTTGAGATAAAGAGATATTCTTTGAAGCCTACACACTTAATTAGACGTAATTAAATATCAAGGGAGGAATGTTTTGTGATCATCAAAAATTATATGGAGTCAACAATAACTGCTTTGAGAGGGATTGACAAAGCAGCAGGGAGGGAGATTCGTATCAGCTGCAGATAATCGTTTTTGCATAACAAACTTTGCATCGGAGCCACCAATATCCTCCATAACTTTATTGAACTATTGAGGCAACTCTGATTTAGTTCGCGTTACAGTCTCAGAATTAGATCTCAATTTCTCTATTGCTCTGGTTAACTCTTTCTCCTTCACTCAGAAAAACAAAACACTCAAAAACTTCTTTAATTAATTTCATTATCTGTTATCCTTCAAGAACAAAAAAATTGACTATTTACTTGTTAATTGTTATCAAAGTTCTTTTTTTATGTTTGGCCATTTGGGTTTGTGAGAGTTTTGCTAATTTTAATTTTTGTAGTAGTTTCCCACTGTTTACTGGTTATTAAAGAACAAAATGAATTGATTTTGTCAGAAAAAATATGAAATTAGCAAGAAAATGAAATTTTGTAAGTTTTTTATTGAATTCATAGAAAAATAGCATTTTTGATCCAAAAAGTTATCAAAATAAATTTAAAGAATCCGTTTGTGTTGGGAAAATAAAAGAGAATTATTTTATTTTATTTTATTTTTTAAAATTATTTTAGAGAATAAATGATTTAGGTTAGAAATGTCACGTCACGTCGTTACTGTTAGAAACGGCGCGTGCCATACACTACCAGTCGTCTGTCAAAATTAGGCCTAATTTGGTGCATCTCAAAATGGTTTAGGCTTAATTTGGTTCAACTTAAAGGTTTAGACTCAAATTGAGCAACTCGTAAAAGGTTTAGACCAAATTTGAACATTTAGCCTAATAACAGAAGTAATTCCGACCACACAAAATGTTCACTAATAAGCTTTGTAGAAGTTTGTTGTAAAAAAAACAAAAAAGCTTTGTAGAAGTAAAAAGTATAAGATGCTGCATGTAAAAAGTTAAAAACAATTTACTATAAGTACTTTATAAATAATTATAGTAATAATAATTGAAATCTCCACCACTAAGCTTGACTATTTATAGATTACACTTCTAATTAAACATAAAATGGTTTGAAAAATCTAGCTAGAACTGGAATGTTGAAAAGAACAAGAGCGGTCCATATGCGCGTGGAAACCAACATATATATCACTTAAGTGCGCAAGCAATCTAGAATCTTCCTCAAGAAAGTTGTTATTGTTTTTGTCCAGCTGAATTATTGGTAATTTGGCACTTGCTCACCTATGAATTGATAACCATTTTTCTTGTTCGTTTTTTATTCACTTGAATATGAAAATGTAAATACCAATAACATAAATGGAGCGCTTTCGTTCTGGACATGGCATCCATATGTTTAGAAAAATTAAGGAGGAGACAATAGAAGAAAGCAGAGAGATCAGAGAGCCTTGGGGAGTGATTTAATCACTGTCCTAAAGATAATATTTTCTCCTTTATCAGAGAGCCTCTAGGATTCAACAAGGAAGAAGATAGTCTTTAAGAACGCAGAGAAATCAAGTGTGTTTGAAATCTAATAATACTTGCACTTTTAGGAGAAGAAATGGTTTCTCAGATGGTTACAACTCCTAAATTCAAATTAAAAAGCAATGAATCAATCTCAACTGCTTTATTCAATTATACATATCTTTCCAAGTCTTATAATGTAATTGGAGTACTCTTAAGTCGTGATTGTTCACAACTATCAAATATATAAAAATATATCTAACAATCCTCCAGTAGTTGTGAAAATTATTTTACCAAACAAATATCACGCATAGAAGTAGGTACCTTTCGGTTTGAACCTCCAATTAGTAAAAATATCTTAAAGTGTTAACGAAGTTGTAGGTATAAGCATATTGGACCCCAACTCCTAGTATTAACACCGAAAATATCGCAGACATGATACTCATTGTGATATCTTCAAGACAATCTTAAACAACCTTAGCACTATTATATATGGCCGTGTGCTAATCCTTAACTTATGAACATTTATAAAAGAACCACAAACCTTTTATTAAGGCGGCGCCACCTTGATGTTCATTTAGGTTGAGTTTTAACGTTTGTCCCAATTGCTCAAGACACAATTAAATTGTAAACTCCATTAAGAGCATTCACTCATCCTAGATACTTCGCAATTGTCAACATTAGTTCTTCCTTTTATCATATATATATATATATATATATATATATATATATACATACTGTATATAAAAGTACAAATAAGGAGAAACTTTATGTTTTGTATCATTTTTTTCAAATATATTTCTGAATAGCCATTACTAAAATATATTTTAATTATTCTATTATTTTAATAATGGAAATTTAGATCATCCTCATTAATTAATAGGATCCAACGTGGCCAATAGTAATGCTCCACATCATTTTTAAAATTTGAATTTTCGTTCAAAACATTCTCCATGTTGGTTTAGGAGAAGATCAATTCTATCCAGAAATTTCAAGGGCAAAATCGTCTACTGAAAATGCAGAATTAGGTCTCGAGGTAAACATAAAAGTTGTAGATCTTGGAATCCTCTTTCCAACGATACCTCATTTGCATTTTTCTGAGCTCTAGATCAAAAGTTATGAATTTTTATCCAAAACTGCTCTTGTGAAGTCCTCTTTTGAATAGGATTTAACAATGATGCATCATGACCGAATCATTACTACATCATAATTATTGATTGGATTTGAACTCCTTCTTTGGGCTTCCATATTAACGAATTGGCTTTAAGAATATCAGATTTAGACTTCAAGACATCTGGCTCTCCAAGCCGATTTAGGAGAAGATCAATTATGTCTAGATATTTCAAGGGCAAAATCATCCACCGGAACTGCAGAATTAGGTCTTGAGGTAACGTAAAAGTTGTAGATCTTGGAATCCTCTTTACAACGGTACCTCATTTTCATTTTTCTGAGCTCCGGATAAAAAATAATGAATTTTCATCAAAAACTGCTCTTGTGAAGTCCTCATTCGAATAGGATTTAACAATGCTGCATCAGAGCTGAATCATTATTACATCATAATTACTTATTAGACTTGAACTCCTTCTTTATGCTTCCACGGTAACAAATTGGGTCTAAAAATATCAGATTTAGATTTCAAGACATCTGGCTTGGCAATTTGGGTTTCATGGATTCAAACAGGCCTAATGGGCCTACTGGTCGAAATGAGACAAATCAGCAGTTTCTCCAAATTGATCCAAAATGGCTGGCTAAATGTTCAATTCAGGATATAACGTTTGGCCTCATATCCAATTCAAGATATAACGTTATGAAACTGTGATTTAAGGATATAACGTTATCGGATTTGATCAATTCAGGATATGGACAAACAAAATGGACTGTTTAACTTACACGTACCAATGATATATTGACACGTGTCTTTCCTTTTTTTTTTTTAAAGTAAAAAATCTGATTTTAAAATTTTGATAATTATAAAAATTAATTATTAAATACACCAAATATTTTTTTTTCTTTTTCCTCCTTACAAGAACACTTAAGAACAAAATATCGAGAACTCATGAACTCACTACCAACAGCCTTAATCCGCCGTCGGAATATCCTTCCTCCATCAATGGAATCGTCCAATTACAACCAAAATCTCTTCTTCACATCTTTTCATCCCTTGATAATGTATCTCAAACTATTTTTACCAAAAAACAAACTCACAAGCCTAGATCTACAAAAATATATTAGGTCTCTATTCCCAAATCCAACAAACCTTTCCAAAATCAACAAGATTAGATCTAAATTCAATCCGATCAAAAGTTAACTGGAGGGTTAAACGTAAAAGCATTGCTAGTGACCTGAGCCCCATTTATTATACAGGCCATTGAAGGCTTGACCATGGAGTTTAATACAGGTATCGACAGATATATCGAACGGATATATCGACGGATATATCTTATCGATGAAATTCAAATATAAGTGGTTCAAAATGCACTAAAACGACGGATATTTATAGTAAACGTTTGAATTTTGCCTTGAAATTTTGACCAATTCTTATTTACATATTTCCACATGTTTTAGAATCAAGATATGATAAATAGAGTATATGTAGACATTATTTTTTATTTTTTTTTAATATTTTTTACTGCGAAAAGTGTACATAATATGTATAAATCAACTATACTAATTTAAATACACATTTATTTTATCTTCAAAATGATGGTTATCAAATTAATCACTTCATTAAATGTAAAAAATTATATGATTTCTTTTCTGAAGCAAGAAAGTACTAGATCATATTTATAAATGCATTATTTTACATTATTTTAGTCACAAAACACAATCCAAAGCACAAATACAACCTCAGTACCACATTGAATTTCTTGGAGAGTCAAAATCACTACTACCGTAGTTACCACTGCTATGACTTCTACTAGGCATGGATGTATCGTCTCCCCCGGGGGCGGTAATCCAGTTAAAATATTCAAGCCATGACATATAAGGTTTATAAACCACCATATAATTGTGCACATATTCCAAATATGCCTCTCGACTAATACTTGTTAGCCATCCAATAGGGGGGCACTCACCCGAAACTGCGTCCGCGTTTGGCTGTTGCACCCGATGCTCATTATAAGTCTGTTGTTCAAGTGGATACTCTGGATACATGTTAGGTGAAACCGATGATTCAAACTCATTTGCTCCAGATCTAGTACCATAACTAGAATTTGATTCAAAATGCCCTCCATATCCAAATGAACTAGATGCAGTCGTTAAGCTCATTGAGCTAAACTCATCAGTGAGTTCACGCATTGCTCTTCTCGCTTTTCTATTTTTGGCCCATGCCCAGCTCTACGAGATCCATGATCTTCATCTTGTGTTGCATGTGTGAAATCTGCCTCACATGGAAAAGGACTGTATGGTACATAACCACTCCCATAATTGTCACCATACCTGTTTGCATCTTCTGCTCCACTTTGTCCATCCCCACCTTGAGTATCTGTTGTTGTAGTTCTGCCTTCATTTCCCCCATCATCATCATCATCTTCCGTGAGCTGAAGAACCTCTAAATTTAGGTTGGGAACCGAATCCAGGTGGAGGACCAACTGTTTTACTTTGAACAAAGCTTTGGGCAACAAAATGACATAGAAGTGTTGTGTCGAATACGAACACTTAAACGAAACAATTATCAAGAAATCCGGGTCTATTTCAAAGCAAATCACTTAAATGAAACAATTATTTGTATTACACTATTACCACAGTTTTGTATAAATGACTTCAATTGCTAACATTTTTGAAAAAATGAAATAATTCATCTAAATGTCGCTTATATTTTTAATCCTAAATGTAAAAACGAAAAAAAAATTATTTAATTTAATATGAATATTTACGGATATTTACGGATATATCGAGATTTATCGAAATATCGATAACTATCGACGGATACACAGATTTATCGACGGATATCCCGTGACATTAAAATTTTTATGGATATTTATATCGAGGGGTACAGATCGGATATATCGAGGTATCGGCGGATATTTAATTCCATGGGCTTGACCCATGCGCTTGAGCTCCTGGACCGATGTGAGCATGTTCTCGGAATCGCCCATCTCGTCGATGCAATAGTCCCCTGAACTTCTTCGTCTTGGCCACAAAGATCTAGCCTGCATGATTATTTAATGAAATTTGTGACAAAAAGCTTGCCGTCACCGGAGATCTAGCCTGACAAGCATTGTATAGAAGAGAAAGTAAGAGGAAAACAAGGGATGTTTTTGCCATTCTCGATGGAGAGTTAAAAGAAACTTGACTTGGGAGTAAGATTGAGCTTGGGAAAAAAAAATTCTGATATTAGTTGCATTGTTTGTAGAAGAAAAAGTTAAAAGATGGGTAGTTGGGTGGTGGGTGATTAGGTGGCTTGCGAGTGGTGGATATGGTTTGAAACTTTTCAAGGTAGAAGGAGATAAAATTGAAAGAAAGGAGAGAAAGAGACCAGCAGAAAAACAAAAAGGAAAAAATTAAATATTTTCTTAAATTATAAAATACCCTAAGAATAGAAAAAAATTATAGATTATAAGCATTTGACGCGTCTATGTAGCGCGTGTAAATCACGCAAACGGCTCCGTCCAAATTGATCCTGAATTGATCAAATCCGATAACGTTATATCCTTAAATCACAGTTTCATAACGTTATATCATGAATTGGACATGAGGCCAAACGTTATATCCTGAATTGAACATTTAGCCAAAATGGCTCTAAATCTTAATATTCCTAATACATAGCTCCAAATGAGTCTAAAATAGCAAATATGAGAAAGACTAATGTCCAAATTGGGCATAAACATTTCCAAACTTGCTCAATTTGAGTCTAAACCTTTAAACAGGACCAAATTTGGCCTAAACGTTAGCAAATTGCACCAAATTGGGCCTATTTTTGACGGAAATTTGGAATTGTAGTAACGACACGTGAGTTTCACTGTCACATTTCCGTCCAAAATAGACCCAATTTGATGCAATTTGCTAACATTTTGGCCCAATTTGGTCATGTTCAAAGGTTTAGACTCAAATTGAGCAAGTTTGGAAAGATTTAGACTCAATTTGGATATTAGGCCAATATGAGAAATATAGGGGTAAAACGATACATACGACTACCAAAATAAGACAAAACCACATAGACAATATAGAACAAATTAAGTCTTATCAATGTTTCATTTTCCTATAAATTTAGAAATATATCTATATATATCTATACTATATATAAAAGTACGAATAATGATAAACTTTATATTTTCCGATTGTATCCTTTTTTTATTATATATTTCTTAATTGTCATTATTAAAAAATATTTTAATTATGCCACTACTAAAATATAACTTTGTGTCTTTTTACAACATATAATTTTATTTATAAAATTTCAATTTCTACCGTACCATCTAGATTTTTCCATTATTAAAATATTTTATTTAGAAAAATTCAATTCCTACAGTACCATCCTAGATTTCTTTAGCAATCTTGCTGAAGAGGACACCATGGTCTTGGTTACTTCTAATGCATCTGATCCTATACCAACATGATTACTTAGGCTATAATCATCTACAAGAGTATTCCCACGAAATGAGGAGGGGGCTTAAGATCGAAATTAGACACTTAATTTTACTATATTAAACAAACTCAAAGCACAATAGGCTACTAGCTCTTTTCTGGGTTTTGTTTCTTTATTCTTTCTTTAGCAGAACAATATTGCTGTAAAAGACTTTTTGAAATAATCATCAAAAAATTTAGTTGTGGCTATTTATTCCACTTGAGGTCTTACCATTTATTTACCTTTTCCTTTTAAACAAAGAAAATCTTGCGTATTGCTTTGATGAATTTTTCTTGTCTCAACTACATGAATAATTGTTCAAGTCACGCTTGATTAAATCAATTGTCAATTTATGGATAATAATCTATTCAGATACGTAAAATTCGACTTAGAATTGATTGGATCACTGTGTTAAAAGCCGAATTGCTCACAGAATAAATAAATTTTGAGATCATTCAGAGTATATTGGAGTGCATTATGGAAGGAGTAGCTTTTCAAATGTCTAATGAACTAAGAAGGCTATTCGCGACCTTATTAGTGCATTGTGAATTGTCAGATGGAAGGAGTAGCTTTTCAAATGCCTAATGAACTAAGAAGGCTATTCGCGTCCTTATTAGTGCATTATGAACTGTCAGATGTGAGGAAACTATGGAATGACTATTACGATGCAATGTCTGAGGATTATAAGAGAATGTATGGAATCTCTGTCCAGACCAGACACAAATTGTTTGCAAATTACAGAGCATTGCCTAATATCTTGAAAGCATGGATGTGAAAAAGCATCAAGAAGTTTGATTCGCCAAAGATAGATTCTCAAAATTTGTACATTAGGAATTCAACACATAACACGTGCAATCTTGTCAACAAGAAATGAGTACGTGGACAAACTGAATGAGTCGATGATAGGAATACACCAATTCCCCCAGTGAGACGTACAATAATTTCGATGAAGTAGTTGATGACTCGAACAACCATTATCAGAAGGATTTCTTAAATATTCTTACACTGCATGGTTTGTCACCGTAAAGACTATATGTTGCACTCTCTCAGGAAATTTCAATTCCTTCAACTAAATTTTTGGTCAAGTAAAAAAAATACAAAGAAGTAGAAAGGAAACATATAGAAATGATGTATATATTATATAAAGAAGTTCTACTTTCATTAAAGTTTAATTCTTTTTAAAGAAATCACATTTTCATCGCATAATTACATAATAGTAAATAGTAAATAATATTTGGATACCATTTTGGACTATTTAATAATATCTAATTTTAATTTTGATATGTAAGTCAACACGAGGATTGAAAAATATTTTCACCTATAAATGTAACACATTTTTAAAAGGAATTTGCTTCAAATGTAATTTTGTTACATTTCAATAATTAAATTCTTTGACTTCTAATAAGTTCCATGATATCTATTTGATGTTGAATTTAAAATTTACTTCAACATAATTCTAATACAATATAATAATTTAATTCTTTAATTTTTTTTATTAATTTCAATTATTTTAATTTTTTTTATTTAAACGCATTCAGCCACGTGCAACGCATGTGAAAGTTAAGACTAGTATATATATATATATATATATATATATATACACACACACACAGCAAAAATTGACTCTTCGAACTTCATTCGGGGTTATTGATTGGCAGAACAAGCAGCCCTGTAAGATGGTGTCAATTTACTATCCTTGAAGGGAAACTCAATGATATCTCAGGAGAAGTGAATGTTTCATGTATAATAGAAAGGGTTAACTGTAAGAACATATTTTACTTTTTTTTTCTTATTATTATTATAGTTTATCACCATATTTCAATTTTCAACATAGGCAATTCCACATGTTAAAATGTGCATACCATTTTTCATGAATCTGGAATTGGAAGTTTTGTAGCTTCGGATCCATCAATGTCTACATGTAAGCAATTTCAATAGCTTGATAGAGTCAAGCTAACCATTTCTCATATAGATCAGCTGCTTTTCCTAAATATGTACATATAATTTAGGAATAAGGATAGGCAGAAAAAAGGATGAGAGGGAGAAGCGGAGTTCGTCATCGTCGTGGTGGGTACCGTCAAACTTCTCATCGGAATTCGGAGATCCACTCAAATCTTTTAAGTGTCGTCTAAGTCTTCATTCGTTTTGTGTTAGTAAGATCAGTTACAAGGTTACAAGGATTTGTGGGATGTTTTCAATGAGTTTGGAGTTGTGGTTGATGTTTTTGTGCCTCCTAAGCACAGCCAGAGCAATTCCAGGTTTGCTTTTGATCGGTACAGGTTTGAAGACGAAATGAGACAGGCTATTTCTGGGGGAAATGGTAAAAATATGTACGGTAGGCTATTGTTGGTGAGGAAAGCTTTTGCAAGACTAGCTGATAAGGGACCTGGTGGTCAGAAACTATCCAAACCTTTTGGTCAGAAAGTCAGGAAAAAATCCAGGTTTGTTAGATTGTTCAGAAGGCCCCAGTTCAGACGATTTGTCTCCCCTATGAGACATTCTTTTAGGCCAAAGCCTAGAAGCTTTATCTAGAGGCTTGATTCTCGAAGTCCTCCTCCGAATGATGGTAATAGTATTGATCAAAGGAATTCGGCTTTGCAAGTCTCCCCAGTTGTGAGAGAGAAAGCACTCCCCACTTGAGTTGACCTTGATAACGATGCATCTAAGGAACATGGCTCTGTTCCTGATACAGTTTTTAACTAAGATTTTGAGATTGCTCAGGATGATTTGTTGGAACAGATAGTGGCAGAAAATGAGGGTTCAGTTGAGTTGGATTTAGATATTTTCATTCGTGACGAACATCGAAACTGGTTGGAAAGATGCTTTGTTGTTTCCTTGTTATTTGAGGATGATGTCTCGTTAGCCATTTCTAGATTGTCTAAAGGTGACCAAAAGATGAAATTTTTTGCATTAAGCAATACTATGCTTCTGATTAGTATGGATGATGAAGATTTGGTTGAGGCTGGCATTAATTCTGCATATGAGATTTGTCACGATCTTATTTCTGATATTGCTCCCTAGGAATCTACGGGGTTCAGAAGAAGATCCGTTGTCTGGCTTCAATTGGCTGATGTCCCCCTTGAACTTTGGCACTCCAATTTCTTCTCTGCTTTGGGTGATTTGTGGGGAAATTTTTGCAGTTAGATGATCTTACAAGATCTGGAAAGTCTTTCAAGATTTGCTCAGATGCAAATTCTCACCTCAAATATTTCAGATATCCCCTTGGTTGCTTGTGGCTATGCTTCGGGCATTAAGTTTAGGATCAGGGTCTTTGTTGAAAATGATGATTGTTCTTTACCGGAGTCTCGTGCTGGTCTGCCGGAATTTTCATGTAGAAAGGTAAACGATGATCCTCGTTCAAATACAGACAAGTTTGCTTTGGGATGCAGCAAAGATTTAATTATCGAAGTATTTCAAGAGAACTTTTCCTCTGATGGTGTTCTGGTTGAGAATAATTACGACGGTGTGACTTTTGAAACCGATGTTGAGATGGTAAATTTGAATTCAAATAGAAACATTTCCTCTCCTGGTGATTTAGTCCTTTATGGTGAGGTGGTTTCCAGTAAAGAGGACTATGTGGCAGAGTTGTTAGAGGAAATTCATGTTTCAGATCCAGGCATTCATTTGAGCCTATATAACATCAGCCCAATGGAGGAGGATCCTAGTTTGGGCATCAGGAGCAACTGTGGGCCTGTTGATCAGGAAGTTTATAAACTTCAAAAGAGGAAGGGTTAGTGGGCAAAGTGCAAAGTCTAGGAGAAAAATAAAAGGAAGAAGACGAGAAGAAGAGTCACTAAGCTCATTTTAGGTGATGCGGCGATTGTTGACCTAGATTCAGATATCTCTCTATCTGATGTCGACATTAGAAGCAGGAGCGAGTGTTTATTGAAGGAAGCCGAGGCTACTTTTGATGTTAGTCAAGCCTTAGTGATTAAGTTCCATGAAACCAGAAGGCAGATTGTCTCGTGTCTAGTAAGTCTCGATCAAGTCTGAAGAGTTTTACTTACTGAGTAAGTGTTTTGTTTAGAAGATGAAGCTTTTATCAAGGGTCATTAGAGGTTTGGGTAGGAAGGAAAAAAGAAGGGTCGTTCGTTCAGTGATGAGCCGTTTTGAAATGGATTTTCTGTTTATTCAACGCTATAAGCTGTGCAAGGTTGATTCCAGATTGTTCAAGACCCTGTGGGGTGGGGGGTATGTTAATTACACTAGCAAAGTGTAGAATGTTGTGGGTTCGGTAGGTGGCTAACCCAAGTTCAGAGCCTCAATAAAATCGCCACCCAAAATCAAGGAACATCAAATTATTGTAGAAAATTAACCAAATCACCAAAACCTATCTCTAGTAGCTGCATCATTAGTGATACCTCCAAATAAAAAAAAAATCGTCTCTCCACATGAATGGATTCTAGTCAGCATGGTCTCTAGTGGCTTTTGGAAATTATGTTTGGGAAGGCAATTTTCTGTTTCTGTTTTTTTTTTTAATTCTCTACTGCGCAAGGTTTAGTAAGTCGAAAAGAGGAGGAAAGTAGGGTCTTAAGATTTTTGTGGGGAATGGTCTTTTTGTCTTTAAGTGCTAGAGACAATGGGTTCGGTTGGCTGATTGATTTTGAGTTGGTTTCAGGAGTTATTGTCTATAGAGCTTGCACTTGCAGAATAAAGATTTGCTTATTGTGTGTAATTTGTAATGTTTAATGGGTTTTGGGGAGCTTTTGGATATGGTTTTGCTGCAACTATGAGTCAGGGAGGATGGTTTTTTGGAATGAGATTAATGATATTTTGGGGTTTTTGATTTCCCATGGATTGGTTGAGATTTCAACGCTATTTTGAGCTTGGATGAGAGATTGTTTGTTGTTGCAAATTCTCGTTGTAAGGATGAACTTCTTGAAAGATCAGTGAGTGATGAAAATGTTGTTTGTTGCTGTTAAAGTGTGCGATGGAATTAGACTCCGAGGGAGGATGGAGAAGCAAATGAAGAAGTCTGATTCTTTTCAAGAGATCGCATTGTGCTCTTTTAGTTAATACTATCATTTGATTTTGTGTTGTTGGCTTTTTTTTGCTGAATAGGCTTCTTGTGTATTGTCTGGTCTCTTTTGCGTTTGCACTATTGTAGTGTATGGTTGTTTTCTTGTAAACTGCTTCTTTTGGTCTTTATGAATAAAATTATTTGCCTTTCAAAATATATATATATGAGACTTCCTAGTGTTCATAAGCACATATCAATGAATTGTTTGTACCCATTGAACTTTGAAATTAGAGATTTACTAATTCGATGTTGGGTTACCATCGTTAGTATGGGAGTAACTTAAGTCCCATACTATTAGTTGTAGTTCTCACTAATTCTCTTGTAAGTGGCTTAGTGAGAGGATCGGCTAAATTGTCACCTGATCTAACAAATATTATAGTGATCACTCCATTTAATATTAACTCACGAACATAAGCATGTCTCATGCCAATATGTCTAGACTTTCCATTGTACATTTCAGTATAGGCACGAGAAATTCTCGCTTGACTATCGTTGTTCAAAGAAATGGCTTCCATAGGTTGTGGCCACAACTTAACATCCATTAATAAATTTTGCAACCATTCATCTTATTTGCCTGCAGCTGCTAAGGCTATAAATTCAGACTCCATTGTTGAATATGTAATGCAAGTTTGCTTTTTAGAACCCAACTTATAGCCTCTCCACCTAACGTGAAAATCCAACCTGAGGTGGCTTTACTTTCAAGGTTATTTGTTAACCAACTTGCATCACAATAGCTTTCCAAAACGACTGGATAATTATTATATATAAGACTCAATTCTCTTGATTTCTTTACATAGCCGAAAACTCTACCAATCGCTTTCCAATGAATCACGCTTGACTTACATGCAAATCTTGCTAACATGCACACGGCATAGGCTATATCTGGTCTTGTACTATGCATAGCATACATGAGACTACCAATAGCACTAACATATTCTAATTGTGCAACTATTCTTCCATTATTTTCTAATAATTTGACACTAATTGGATTGAAAGGACTAGTTGCCTCTTTTATGCCAAGACACTTGAATTTATCAAGCATTTTGTCAATATAATGAGTTTTGTTTAAGGCATAACCTTTACCATGTTTCTTTATTTTAATTCCCAAAATTGTATTTACTTCTCCAAGATCTTTCATTTGAAAAACTGAAGTAAGATACTTTTTGGTTTCTTCAATTCCTTTCATATTTGTGCTAACAATTAGCATATCATCAACGTAAAGGCATAAAATTACTTCATATTCATTTGTTGTCTTGTAATAGATGCACTTATCAACATTATTATGCCTAAAGCCATTTGATATTATAGCCGTGTCAAACTTCTTGTGCCCTTGTTTTAACTCGTATAGTGACTTAACTAATTTGCAAACTTTTTGTTCATTTCCGCGTAGCACAAAGCCTTCCGGTTGATTCATGTACACTTTTTCCTTTAAGTCACCGTTTAAGATTGTCGTTTTGACATCCATTTGATGTACAACTAATTTATAAATTAAAGCCAAAGCGAATAACAATCTAATATTTGTTATTCTAGCTACCGGTGCATAGCTGTCAAAATAATCAATGCCTTCTTTTTGTGTATAAACCTTAGCTACCAATCTAGCTTTATAGGTTTGTATAGAACCATCAGCTCTATATTTTCTTCTAAACACCCATTTACACCCAATTGCTTTAGAACCGGGTGGTAAATCCACTAAGACCCATGTGCCATTGGACATTATAGAATCCATTTCATCATTAATGGATTTTTTTTTCCAAAAAGCTATATCTCTAGAAGCCATTGCTTTATTATATGTTTTAGGGTCACTTTCTAAACTAAGTACAAAAGGTGTCTTATTAACAATTTTGGTTCCATCACTTTCAATGAGAAAAATAATGGAATCTGGTGAGGCAAAGTCTGAATCCAAATGTTTTTCTTTTCGGATTCTTTGACTTCTTCTTGGTTCACTTGATTCACCAATTCCTTTTCTCTTCTCACCAACCCCTACATCTCTAGTATTGGGCGCAATTTGATTTTGCACAATTCTTTTCCATCCTTAAATAGAATTGCTTCATGAAGAAATCTATCTTCAAAGAATTCCACATGAATGGATTCAACAATCACGTTTGATTCTAAATCCAAAAGTCTATAAGCTTTTGAGTTTTGTGCATAGCCAACAAAAATACTATTTGGAACCTTATAGAATGCTATTTACTATAATAGACTTTTGGATTATGGCAAAAAAAAAATACTATTTATTCCTCTTCCTCTTGGTCCCAACTTTGTCTTGTGATGAGGATTTGGAACCTTATAGAATGCTATGCACCCCCACACTTTAAAGTAATTTAAGTTAGGCTTTCTTCTATTGTTCCAAAGCTCATACGATGGAGCATCAAATTTCTTAAATGGAATTTTATTGTAAATTTGACATACTGTCAACAAAGCATCACCCCAAAGTATAAATGGTAACTTGGAATTCATTCATATAGCATTAACCATGTCTACCAAGGATCTATTTTTTCCTTCAGCCAACCCATTTTGTTGGGGTGTGTAGGGGGCTAGTGATGAATTATGCCATTATTTTCATAAAATTCATCAAAAGAATCGGGAAAATACTCTCTCCCTCTATCACTACAAAGCACTTTGATCTTTTTCTTCTTTTGATTTTCAACAATTGATTTATATTCTTTGAATATATCAAATGCTTCATCCTTGGTTCTCATTAGATATACATATGTAACTCTTGAATGCTCATCAATAAAAGTTATGAAATATCTTTTTCCTCCTCTAGATTCACATATATCATAATGCACAAGTTCAAGTAAATTTGTGCTTCTTTCAACCTTAGGAAAAGATTTCCTTATCATCTTGGATTCAACACAAATTTCACACTTTCTTTCATGATTATTCATGCAAGTTATATAGTCATGCTTAGACATATAATTTAGATAACCATAGTTTATGTGTCCTAAACGAGCATGCCATAATGTAGAAGAGTCAACAAAATAAGCAACTGAATTTATTTTATTAACAATAGATGCCTTGAGCGCATCAGTGGAGTATAACTTTCCTATGAATACTTCATTCTTAGTTACTATAACTTTGGCAGCCTCTAAACTAATCTTAAAGCCATTCTTACATAATAAATTTTCAGAAATTAAATTCTTTCTAAAGTCTGGTACATGGAAAACATTAACAATATTGAGTATCTTTTCAGAGGTGAAATTAAGTTCCACACTTCCTTTGCCCAAAACCTTGGCAGCAACATGGTAACCCATCAACACTTCTTCAGGCTCCTTCAATTCTTTGTTGTTGCAAACATGAATGGTGGCACCAAAATCTAACCACCAATTATTGGATACAGCCACAGAAGCCATATGAAGTTTTGTTATCAGAGCAACAAATTCTTCAGATTTGATTTCTACCATATTAACTTTATGGTTGCCGGAATTTGAGGAGTTCCCATTCTTATTCTTGTATCTACACTCCTTCAGATAATGTCATTTTTTCCATAATTCAAATATAGATGATTCTCCTTGAAGTTGTTGGTGTTGTTGCTATTATCCTTTTTATATTTCTTTTTCTTCACTTGAAGAGCGTTTTGAGCACCACCACTAGAGGAAGTCCCTTCATTTGAAGTGACAAAAACATAGTTCACTTTTGAACCCAACATAACTTCATATTTGGCTATGTTCTCACCTTCAATCTGAAGATGTGTGATGAACTGCTCTATAGAATAAGTTTCAGAATAACGAAGAATTTTCTTTCTATAAACATTCCAAGCTACAGGGAGTTTTGACAATATTGCTCCCACTTGAACTGCATCAGGAATTCTTATTTGCAATTCATTCATTTGAGAAACAAGAATCTCCGATTCTTTAACTTATCCATGATAGGCATGTTATCAGAAAAATTAAATTCAAAGTACTTCAATGCCAAAAATCTGTCGATACCTTGTTTCAGATGTTTGTATTTGGCATCAAGTGCATCCCATACTTCTCTTTGTGTCCTGTAGTTTCGCTAAACATTATACAGCCTACTTGTCAAAGAATTGAGGATGTAGCCTCTAGGGGTGAGCATCAGGTCGGTTTCGGTGCTATCAGTTGGTGACTCACCCCAAACCGACAGGAAATTTTGAGCATCGAACACCGATCCGACGTCCCTAGGAACCGAAGGAAGCTGACCTTGGCAAATTCGTCGGTTTTCGGTCGTTTGTCGGTTTTCCAGATCCATGACAGTTACGGTTAACAAACAAATGAGAAAAACAAACCACACTTTCAGCCTCTCTCAATCCTCATTTCCATTTTCAAACGAACAAGCATGAACCACCAATTCAATTTCAACTGTCAAACCTTATTTCTAAACCCAAAATAAACCAAAAACCACTGATCAAAAGAAAAATAGCAAATAACGATATAAAAGGTGCAAAACAGACCCACCTTCAGTCAAATACCAAAGAAGAATTGAATATGTGAAACATTAAAGTTGTTTAGGGTAATCATTTTCAAAGTTGAAGATAGGAAAAAATTGAAAAGAAAATCGATTTAGGGTTTGAAATTTTCAAATTGGGGATACTTTCAAATCAGAAAAGGGTTGAGGGAATTAGGGAAAAAGTACCGAAGAAAGGACTTTAATCAGAGAAGAAGAAGAAGAAGACATGGGGAGGCGGACACCGGTAAAACAGTCTCGATTTCCAGACCATCATCGAGAACTTGTCGAGAAGAAGGGAGAGAGATGAAGAGAGGAAAATAGAGCACGAGCAAAAGTTTTCGAGGGAAGAAAAAGATTGTGAGAAATGGGGAATTTTGAAGAACCAAATCGAGAAAGAGTTGGCATTGGAAATTCGAAGAAGAAGAAGAAGGGAGAGAGATATTTGGTCGAGAGATAAAAGATAAAAAAAGAAAATAAGGATTGTTTGTTTTCTTTTAAAAGATTAAAACGTTTTAGCTTAATATATATTATAAATTTTATTTATATATTTTATATATAACAAATTATAAAAAATGTATAAATTAATGGACCATCTGTTTCTTGGTCGATTTCGGTTCATGACTAAAGGACCGACCACCGACCAAGAAACCAACTGCACCGCACCCTTAACCCAACTACACCGCACCGTTTGCACCATTTACCCATTGGTTCAATTCAGTTTTTCGATCCGGTTTGGTTCTGTTCAACCCTAGTAGCCTGTGCACAACTTTTCATCAGTCTCTCGTTTTACCTTGTTTGCAGCCAATCTTGCCTTCACTTCATCAGAATCATCAAGATTTGGTTCTTCAATTGGTTGCAAATCCATATCTAAGAGATAAAATAGGTTCAATGCCGTGAGAAGCTAGGACATTCAATCTTGCCATCTGGTATAATTTCTTCCATCAAATTGATCCAATTTGATAGTCTCATTCTCTTCGAATCGGACCTTCACGTTTTGGTTCAAGGTTGTCTCCATAGATATTGCCTTTAGATTGTTAGAAAAAATAAGGAGACAATAGAAGAAAGCAGAGAGATCAGAGAGCCTTGAGGCGTGATTTAATTACTGTCCTAAAGGCAATATTTTCTCTTTCATAAAAGAGCATCTAGGATTCAAGAAGGAAGAAGATAGTCTTTAAGAAACACAAAGAAATCAAGTGTGTTTGAAATCTAATAAGACTTGCATTTTTATAGGAGAAGAAACGGTTTCTCGAACGGTTACAACTCCTAAATTTAAATTGAAAAGCAACAATTCAATCTCAACTACTTTATTTAATTATACATATCTTTCCAAATCTTATAATGTAATTGGAATTTAAGTCCTAATCGTTCACAACTATCAAATATATAAATATATATCTAACACCATATATACTTTTGTCATTTACAAAAATAGGTGATCGAGAATGTTCATAGAAATTTTGAAAGTTAATTATCGGTCATGATAATTCAATATTTTGCATTATTAGGCTTTGATTATGTCTATCCCTTGCCTTGGGTTGACTTTATTCATTTAAATCGTACCCAAATCGAGAATGAAAGGTGGGACTTTTTTTGTGTGTATTTACAATTATTATATCCTAATCTAGGGATGGCAGCGGTGCTGTTTTTTACGGATATCCGACCTGTTTAAAACCGTTTAAAATCTGAAACTATTTACTAAACGTTTTAGGAGCAGTTTTGGATAGTTAAAACACTATTTGTTGTGATTTTGGTTTTAGGGTCTTGGATATTAGATATCCGCATAAAAACCGTTTGAAATCTATTAGTGGTTTTGAAATCCGTTTAAAACATGAAATTAGGCTAATTTGGCGGTTTTGGATTCAGATTCGATTTTGAAACGGATATTCGCTTTATTAATGGTTAAGTGATGTGGGTTTGGATATTCTTATACAGTTTCGGTGCGGATTTGGATATTAGGTATATATTTTTAGAGAATTTTCACGTGGATTTGGATAGCAGATAGTTAAACGGTTTCGGTTTGGATAGTGCAAAATTTTGCAGTTAACAGCACAGCGTCCATCCCTATTTAGTCCTTTCGTTTTGATCCCATCGAGTATTTAACGTTTTAATGCTACAAAAATTTAAAAAAAAAGAAGAAGAAGATGAAGGTAATTAAACGAACACTTTATGCAAAAATAGAGGGCATCATTACGCCATTTAATTATTATTATTTTTTTGAAAGGCAAATTTATTAAGTTGAGGATTGTTGGAAAAAACCTTCAGCACAGCAAGAACAAAGTATCAAAAGTCCAAAAACCAGCAGCAAATGCAAACACAGATAGAAAACACAACATCAAACACTACAGAAATAATGTTGGAGTTAGTTGTTCAACAAGCTCAATTTCAAGTTAGTTGTTTCTGTTAACACTGTTTTTAAAGCTGCTAAATTGCTGCTAATGTTATTCACATTGGCAGAGGATTAGCAGCCCTTTTCAACCAATCAAAAAGTCAAAGATTTCAACCTTTTACAAGTGGTAAAAAACTAGCAGGTGAAGCAAACAACTGAAGAACAACTTGCCTTTCTCGAGCCTTGTTGCCTTCATTTTAATCTAATAGCAGTTCAGTATTTTAACAAGTATTATTGATCTGCCTTGTAAAATTTAACTTATCTGTTGTTTTATAGCTTATAAAATTTTAATTTTAATTTTGATAAACTTTGTGAATTAGTTATATATTTTATTTCTAAAACCCTATAACATTAATTATGAAATTTACCCTTAAAATAACAATAAAATTTTAATTTGGGTTAAACTTAGTGAAATTAGGAGATTTAATAAAAAAATGTAAAAAAAAGGAGGGAGCGGTGGGAGGCCGGGCAGCTATCATTTTTCTTATGTAATTTAGGGGTCCGGCTCCCCTCTAATACAAATATCATCCAATGATATCCAATACACTTTTGGATTATTGACACGTGTTAAAATGACTTTGAATGATTGAGATTAAAAATTCACAAACCCTCAATGTACACCGTTATCTCACATTCTTTCCTCTGCTCACTTTGTCTCCTCTCTTCCTTTCTACCTGACAAACCATGAAAAGCTAGAGAGAGAGAGAGAGAGAGAGAGAGAGAGAGAGAAGAAAGAAAAAGCTTTAGCACCTTAACCAGCGACAACAATCAATTGGATCTCTTGTTGTAGAGTTGATGCTTTTGTTAATCTTTGACTCCTGTATTAAAAAAAAAATCAATTTAAGCGGAGCAGAAAGGAATCATTTGATGATATGAGAAACCATTTTGATGTTTAGTTTGTTATTGGGGACTATCATCTCTTTGTTGTTTACTTTCTCCCATGTGTGACTTTGAAGTAAATAGTGAAGCCATTCATTTTATTGGGTTGATTAGGTGATTTTCAGGATTCAGGAACATTTCCCATATCTGGTTTCTGTTGCTACAGGTTTTGCTTGGCTGTGTTTTGTCCACTATGGCAATGAGAAAGAAAGAAATGGAAGAAAGAGAGAAGAAAATGCTAGATCTATATCTAAAGTTCTCTTACGGGCATTTTTTGTTTTGGTGCTAAAGCATTTTATTGTTGTCGAGGAATGGACTGGAGGGAGGAATAGAGAATACAGAAAAGAGACGAGTCTGTGTGAGATTGGGAAAAGTGGGAAAATTCTAAACAACCAGAAAAATTGACCAGAATTTTGTCTCACATGATGTGTCATGTGGGGTCATCCCATGTTTTGTAGCAAAACCCCACTTAAATAGTGGTGGGACCAATCTGCTGGACCAATCGTGTAACAACACGTCATGGAGGACAAAATTTCGGGACAATTTTTTCTGGTCATGTTGCAAAACTCGGAAAAGTGAGATAACGATGTAAATGGAGTTAATGTGAACTTTAAATCTCAACCGTTCAAAGTAATTTTAACACATGTAAATGATCTAAAAGTGTATTGAATATCATTGGATGATATATGTATTGGAGGGGAGACGGACCCGTAATTCAGAAGTCAGCCATGTAAGAAAAAAAAGAAAGAAAGAAGTAATTGATAGCAACAAGTTACCGAAACGCATGCTATATTATTGTGTGTTTTCAAGCTGTATATATATGGTAGTACTATTGCTTTTTAAGAGGAAAAAAAACGAAAATGGTTGAAATATCATAATTTTTTTTAAAACAAAATATCATAATTAATCATTATATTTATATAAAGTCTAATCATAAGGACAGTCCATGTCTTGAGCAATAATAAGCACAATATATCCTTTCATTAATAAATCTATGAAGTTGGTCCATATGTCTCATGCATAATTATCCCACTTAATTATACTAGTTTTAACTTTCGCGTGCGTTGCATGTGGCCCAACTTATTTAAATGAAATATTCATACGAAATTATGATAACATTCCTATTAAATTATAATAATTACACTATTTTTAATGACGTACTTATGATATTTTGATAACCTTCCTATGAAATTATGATAATTACACTATTTTTTATGACGTCCTTATGAAATTTTGATAACCTTCCTATGAAATTTCAATAACGATACTGTGGAATTTCGAGAACCTTTTTATAATTTTTTTTAACCTTCTTATGAAATTTTGTTAACCTCCCTAAGGAATTTTGAAGGCCTCACTATGAAATTTTGATAACTTTCAAATGAAATTTTGATAACCAACACTATAAGATGTTGATAACCTCCATATGATATATTGATAACCACGTTATGAAAATTTAAAAACCTCCATATGAATTGTCAGTAATCAAACTCTGAAATATTGATAATCACACTATGAAACTGTGATAACCTCGCTATGAAATTTTGATAAACCTTCCTATATAAATCTCCCTATAAAATTTTAATAACCTCCTTATGAAATCTTGATAACTACAAATTTTGATAATCTCCCTATGATTTTTTGATAACCTCATTATGAAATTTTGTTAATCTCCCTATGAAATTTTGATAACCCTCTTATGAAATTTTGAAAACTAAACTATGAAAATTTGATAACCTTCATATGAAATTTTGATTACTCCATAATAAAAGTTTAATAACCTTCCTAATTTGGTAACCATACTATGAAATTTTGATAACCTCCCCAGAAGTACCACTATGAATCACATTTTAAAATTTGATAACCTCTTTATGAAATTTTGATAACCTCTCTATAAAATTTTGTTGACCCCTCTATGAAAATTCGATAATCACATTATGTAATTTTGATAAACTCGCGCTTTGAAATTTTGAAATTGGACCATCCAAAGCAAAAACCCATTGCACATTTGCTTCAAATTATCTAAGCCCAAATAGGGCGTTGGAGACGAAGACAAAAAGCAAAATTTAATACAACGATTGGAAACAAAGACAAAAGACAAAATTAAATACGACGTCGGAAAAAAAAAAAAACCAAATTGACTTTCTTATAATTTTATATACGTGTTATATAATCTAATAATTAATAATGGAATAATTTATGATTAAAAAATAATTGAATAATTAAAATATTATTTAGTAATGACAATTTAGAAATATGTTTTAAAAAAAGGGTACAATTGGAAATATATTTTAAAAATAAAGGTACAATCGGAAAACATAAAGTTTCCCCTTATTCGTACTTTTATATATAGTATATAGATATATATATATAGTCTAATAATCGTGAAGCCTGTCCATATGTCTCACGCAAATTTGAAAAATAAAATACTTAGCCCATCTTATTTAATTCACTAAACATGGAAGAAGAAACCCAATGAAATCGTGAACTTATGTCAATGAATGTGTTTGTCATTCATTTTTCTTTAGTTCTAGCTTTGTAAATTATTACCAAAACAACAAACACCGACACTATATGTGTTCTTATTAAACCATTTAGCTTCGATTGGCAGTTTATTTTTAAAATAAAAATCATTTTATTAGTCCTTCATTAATATTTTTATTATTTTTTTATTTATCAATATACTAATATATATATGTTTGAAAATCATAAATAAATAAGTTTCAATTAAACAATTTGTGTCATATTAAAAAAATATATGAAGTTAATTATTGATCACATTTAACTTTAAAGACAAAATTAATCAAATACAAGAATTTGTACTATAGAACTTAAGACTTTAGTGTTATTACTTATTAAGATTATAATATATAAAGAGTCATATGATCATATGAATAATATAATTTATTTATCACTTATCCTCCTACAAGTTAGTTGCCGAATCAAGTGTTATCTATACTAGTGTCCGGCCCGCGCTTTGCAGCAGGGTCGTTGGACTGTGCAAGAATCATAACGGGTTAAGGGAAAAAAGTGCAACTTGGTGCTGTTATTTAAATTACCTTTCAATAGACACTTGAATCATCTTGATCCGACAAATAAAACAAAAAATACAAAAATAAAAGCCGACATGTTAAATCATCCAACCCATAATTGTAAAGGATTAAATAGCACAAAACATAAAAGTATGGGGTCATTTGATAAATAATCCAGGGAAAAAAATATTTGTTTATGAAGACCAAACATAAAAATTCCCTCTTGAACTCTCCACGAAACTCATTAATCAAATTCAGCTTTCAGGCCCTTGGCGAAAGTTGTAGATAACACAATAACCTTTCAACCGACACTTGAACAATCTCAATCGGACAAATGGACCGAAAATTATACAATATTAGATAGACCGACAATCGAGACCACAAAATTTTAGAAGCATTTTTTAGAATCAAAATATCAAAATTGGCTTTTGAGTCCTTCATGAAAGTTGTAGACCATGGAATTACCTTTAAATAGACATCTGAATCACCTTGATCGGTCAAATAGAAAAAAAAAACAATTAAAGCCGAAACATTCAATCGTCCAACATATAATTGTAAGGATTAAATAGCATAAATTATAAAAATATGAGTATCATTTAATAAATAATCCAACAAAAAAACGATTTGTTTATGGAGACTAAACATAAAAATTCATTCTTGAATCCTCCACGAAACTCATTAATCAAATTCAGCTTTCAGGCCTTAAACGAAAGTCATATATCACACAATAACCTTTTAACCGACACTTGAACAACCTCAATCGGACAAGTGGACTAAAATTTATATGATATCAAATAAACCGGTAATCGAGACCACAAAATTTCAGAAGCATTTTTTTGAATGAAAACATTAAAATTGTTTTTTGAGTCCTTCATAGAACTTGTAGATCATGAAATTACCTTTTAATAGACACTTGAATCACCTTCATCGGACAAACAAAACAAAAAACAAAAGAATTAAAGCTGAAACGTTCAATCGTCCAACCCAAAAATTGTGAGGGACTAAATAGCATAAAGCATAAAAGTATAGGTATCGTTTGATAAATAAACCAGCAAAAAAATGATTCGTTTATTATAAGCGGGGCCCAGTAATAGTAACTTCGTTTCAAACTTCCCAAAACGCCCTCAACCATCAACAAAAATAACAAAAAAAACAAGCACAAAAGTACCGAAATGCCCCTGACAATTTGTTCTTGGGTGAATGTGGTGAGGTTTCTCAACTGGTTTTTTGGTACATTCAATTCTCTTTTTAATGTATGTTATAGATACCATATAGAACATGTGTGGTTTATTTATTTAACTATAAGAAAGTCAAAAGCAAATGGCGTTCCTCGTTTATCTAAAAGGTTTTTTTTTTTGAGAAAAATCATTTATTTCACTTAAACATCGGGATTACACACGTGCAGGCCGCACCAGACATAATTGGCACCTACATCACAATCAAGTTGTGCCATATTATGTGCAAAGCAATTAGCACTTCTATTTACATGACTAAAACGACAAAATTGGAAACAAGACCCTAAATATCTAATATGTTGGATTAAAGTTCCTCCTGCCCAAAGAATAGGACCTATTCTGTTAGTTTCCTGTATTGCAATCAAGAATCAGACTCCACTTCACAAGATTCCAAGCACAAAGATCGGGCCAAAGCTACACCAAATTGCAGAGCATAGACCTCTGCAAATAATGGATCAGGGACATTAACAATACGAGTAGTAGCACAAGCAATAACCGATCCTGTTCTATCCCTAATTACGACTCCTAGGCCGGCTTCACCAGTTGACAAAGTATAAGAAGCATCCGTATTCACCTTGTACAACCCTATTGTTGGTGGAGACCATTGTTGAGACCTACGATCATGGCTGGAATAATCCGAGGAAGAGACTCGCTGCATCGAAGCTTCAAACTCACTTACTAACCTTGCTACTGCAGTACACAAAAAACTTGGAGTCCTACAAACTTGCTCATGTAAAGCCTTATTTCGATTGAACCAAATGAGCCACAATAACGACACCTCTAAATCAAGGGAACTAAGCTGAGCAGATTTTTGGAAAACACACTCCCAAAAATCCTCCATGTTGTCCCATGTCTCCAAATATCCCAACATCCATGGACAAGACAGTCCCCAAAATTTGTAACTAAAAGGACACATAAAAAAGACATGTAAAAGAGAACATTCCTCACAAGTACAGACGGGACAAACCAAATCCACAAGTATGCCTCGCCGCTGCAGATTATACTTGGTTGGTAAAATATCATGAACCAATCGCCAGGTGAAGAATTTAATCTTGGGCTGCACAAAAGCTCCCCATATATGTCTCCATAAAGCTACCCTAGCATCCCTCTGATAAGTAGTCTTTCCCAAGATCTGTCGAGCAACATGATAGCCTGTTTTTACAGTATAATGCCCACTAATCGTATCATTCCATATAAGTGTATCTCGAAAAGGCAAAATAGACAGAGGAATAGAAAGTATACGAGAAACATCATCCTCCTCAAACAGCTCATTAAGCAAATCTTTATCCCAATGTCCCCTATAATCCATTAAAGAACAGACCGGAATTGAGTATGGAGTAATACCTTGTCTCGGCTGTGGCTTAAAAACAGGTGGTTTATTCAACCAATTATCATTCCAAACATCTATCCCTGATCCATCACCCACTCTCCATCTCGTACCATGCTTGAGTACCTCCCTTCCTACCAGCAAACTTCGCCAAACAAAGGAGGGATTATTACCCAAACGTGCTGTCATAAAGTTCCCATTACCAAAATATTTTGCCTTGTAAATCCGAGCACAAACTGACGTTTCCTCCTGATAAATTCTCCAGCCTTGCTTTGCTAAAATGGCTAAATTAAAAGCTTCAAAGTCTCGAAATCCAAGTCCTCCATCAAGCTTTGAAACACACAAATCATCCCAAGCCTTCCAATGGATTTTCCGACTTGAATCACTACCTCCCCACGAAAACCTTGCAATTAACATATTCAATTCATGTACAAAGGTCTTCGGGAATTTAAAACAGCTCATTAGATAGGTTGGAATTGCCTGAGCTACAGCTTGGATTAAAACCACCTTTCCTGCAATTGATAGCATTTTACACTTCCAACTCTCGATGCGATTCCAAAGTCTCTCCTTAATCGATTCCAATTCAATTCTTTTTAACCTTCCTATCATAATTGGCATTCCAAGGTATTTGTCGCGAGTCAAAACCTTCTGTACACCCATCCTCTGCATGATTAATTGCTGAAGCTGGTCCGGAACATTCCTACTAAATAAGATGGCCGACTTATCAACCTTAATTTGCTGTCCCGACGCCAATTCAAAGGATTTCAATAAATTTATTACCACATCACATTCAGACAGAGAAGCTCGTAAGAAAAGCAAGCAATCATCAGCAAAAAATAAGTGCGACACCCTTGGAGCAGCCCTAGAAATAGCTACTCCTCTGATCAAATTAGATCTCTTCGCATGCTGCAGTACACAAGATAGGCCTTCCATACATAGAAGAAACAAATAAGGAGATAAAGGATCTCCTTGCCTGATTCCCCTAGTAGGCTTAATTGTCTCTGATTGAAGTCCATTAATTTGAATTGAATAAGTCACCGTTCAAACACATAACATAGAAAAAGAAATCCATCTCTCAGAAAAACCCAATTGCCTCATAACAGCCTCCAAAAAATCCCACTCCACTCTATCATACACTTTGCTTAAATCCAATTTCAACGCCATATACTTGTCCAAACCATTTCTTTTATTCTTCAGAAAATGCACAGCTTCAAAGGCTATCATTGCATTAATAAAAATCATCCTCCCTGGCACAAATGCACTCTGTGTTGGACCAATAATCTGAGGCAAAACCTCCTTTAATCTATTAGCTAAAGCTTTCGAAATGACTTTAAAAATCACATTACATAAACTTATCGGTCTATAATCCTTGACTGCTTTGGGATTATCAGACTTTGGAATGAGAACAACACTTGTGTGATTTATATCTAACAATGACTCACCAGAATTAAGAACAGAAAGTACCATGTGACACACCTCCTTGCCCACAATGTGCCAATATTTTTGATAAAACAAAGGGGAAAAACCATCTGGACCCGAAGCTTTATCCGGAGCCATATCAAACACTGCTTGTCTTACCTCCTCAATCGAAAATTTCCTGTCCAACGCCAAGCACATATCCATCGAAATACGCCTGTCCATCAGCCCAATCACAGCATGAATATCCGATACACCTGGTATGGAAGTAGTGTAAATATTCTCAAAATACTGCCTTACTATTTGCACCACCCGGGCTCGATCACATTGCCATTCCCCTTGCTCATCCTGTATTGTAACTAATGTATTCCTTCGCTTTCTACTCGATGCCACCGAATGGAAAAATTTGGAATTTCTATCTCCCTCTTTTAACCAAGACACTCTTGATCTTTGGCACCACATGGATTCCTCCTGATCATATAACAAGTTTACGTCATTTAAACAATCATGCAATGGCTTAGACTCATCATTACTTTGAATATTCGAATATAATTCTGCCAGTTCTTTCTTCTTTCGCGCAATCCTGTACTTAACACTGCCAAAAAATTCTTGTCCCAACATTGTAAGGCCTTTCCACAAGCTTCAATTCACTGCTTAATATTCATCGCATTGTTCCCCTCCCAGCTTTCACGAATTACCTCTTCCAGCTCTTCATGTAAGACCCACATGTTTTCAAATCTAAATTGCTTTCGGGTTGTGAAATCAAAAGGTACTCTATCCAAAACATGAACCAATAGGGGTAAGTAATCAGAACTAGCCTCAACTAAATTATGAACATAGGAAAAATTGAACCGATCCAACCATGTTCCTGTGGCAAAACAGCGATCGAGTTTTTCAAACATCATCTCATTGCCTATTCGCCGAGACCAGGTGAATCTTGGTCCCTTTGATGACACTTCATGAAATTGGCATGCATCGACAGCCTCCTTGAACATCTCCATTTGCCTTTGTGGTCTTAAACTACCACCTAGCTTCTCCTGATTAGACAATAATTCATTGAAGTCTCCTGAACAAAGCCATGGTAAGTGAGATTGAGTAGCAAGATGTTTCAATAATGCCCAAGATTCATGGCGCCTGCAAGTTTCAGGACGTCCATAAAAACCTGTAAAGCGCCATCCATCCACATTTACATCACCAATATAAGCATCAATGTGAGAAATTGAATAAGACACAATCGAAACCGAAACTTCGTTACACCATAACAAAGCCAAACCACCTGATCGACCTACACTACTCACACTAAAACAAGAATCATAACCTAATTTGCAACGAATCCACTCCATATCAGAAGCAGATTTCTTAGTCTCAGAAAGAAAAATTACAGCAGGTTTATTATTACAATTTATTAAGCGAGAAAGGGAAAAAACTGCTTGAGTGCCACCAAGGCCTCGGCTGTTCCAAATTAACAGCTTCATAGCTCTCGGCGGGGATGATTGTTATCCATCCCGGCCGTTCGAATATCTTGATCAGCAATCTGATCCGCAGCATTGCCACTCGTACTTCCATTCCTTGACTCGCCAGTAGCTCCATTGGTATGGTATATAGGACCTCCAAAATCATTAGCTTCGTGATTGCCCAGCTCCAAATCCCTGTCCTTAGCCCTTTTGCTTGCTCCGACATTGAAAAAAATCATAATTAGGGACACCTGAGTTACGCTTCTGCCCAATTTTTGCTGTTGAACTTTGTCCCAAAAAATCAAACGAGTATTGTTGGGATACACGTGTTGTCTTCTTCCACCGTCGATGCTTCCTCACTGGTTGAGCCGATGAAGCACCAAAAACAAAAGGCGATGAAGGTGTATATGCTTCATTTTGAAGAGGAATATAATCCTGTGCAGTTTGAACTATCGCAGGCAGCTGAGTATTAGTCTTGCCCGAATTAGCTTAAGCCCGCTCCGGTGGATTTGGATTCTGATTTGAAGGCCCAATACCCGGAATAGAATTGCCCAAAGCCTGATCAATCTGGCCCAAATAATTAGTGCACCTATAATTACCTGGAATAGTTTCACCAACACCCTCATCTGACTGTTGCACATCTACCATTGTCCTTCGCTTAGCGCTCCAATTCCGCAAGGTCGTTAACGAATCTGCCATCAACTTAGTGGTTCTCCCATTCTGTTTCGCAACATTAGCAGTTGAGGCCACGTTTCCAATTCCCCTCCTAGCTGAAATGACCTCCACGTTTTCCCCAACCACTTATTTTTATCCCTATTATGCGCTCTTTCCGCACCAGCAAGTCCGCCTCTGTTGTTCTCACGCGCTGCCATCCTCCGCCCTCTGATAACCATGCTATCAACATGGTTGTGAAACGCCCTAGGACCCGAGCCTGATGATTGATGCTGCGGAACTCCCCGATGAATTTGGCTTGGACCCAAAATCCCCATCCGAGAACGAGGTTGAATAGTTACTTGGTGAGGTTGAATTGTTTCTCGGTGAAACCTTGAGTTTTCAGCATGATAACACCCACCGGACAATCATTGTCCAAATGAACTAAAAGTCCATAAACTCTGCAAAACGATGGAAGTTTTTCATATTTGAATCTAACAGTAAGTTCACCTTGTGAAGTGGAGACTGTAGTCATCTTTTTCAATGGGACTGCAAGATTCAAGATCACCCGAACTCTGAGAAAGCGGCCTCAAGTGTCATCGACCTCCAATACCGGCCCCATTACCTCGCCCACTGATACCCCAATTCTTGTATTCATCATCAATATTGACAAATCATAGATTCGTATCCAATATTGACATTGATCAAAGGTGAATTCCGACGGGGCCTGTAATCCATCAAAGTCCTTCAAAACCAGCAGTGCCTTGTTAAAACACCATGGCTGGGTAACTAAAACCCGATCCCTTTCCACCTCGTCTTCAAAGAGAAAGATAAACAGGTTGTCGCCAGCCTCTTTGACCACAAAAGCCCCCTCCAAACGCCAGGCCACAAGCATTGCAGTGCCACAAAGGATTAAAGCTTGGGGGGGCAATGTTGACACCCGAATTTACATTTTGGGGTAAAATTGTCCATGAGCATGAAAAGTAAGATAAATGGCCATGATTAAAACGATGATGTTTTAGTCTTAATTGATTTTCTGGCCATCTTATGTATATTGTTAGTAAAAGGCTTTGGATTTAAGCCTGACAAGCCCACGTTGATTAATTAAGGCCAAGATTGGTCATAATTTAATTCTAAATTATCACAAGTAAACTATGTAAATGCAGCCTATATGTTTGCTAAACACAAGCACAGGCTCGTTTGCTCAACGCAAGCACATGCTCGTTTGCTCAACGCAAGCGTAGGCTCGTTTGCCAAACGCAAGAACATGAGCGTTTACCCAGCGCACTTAAGTTGTTTTGTGCAGGAGCGTTTTCCCAACGCGCGTTTGGGTTTTTCTGATGCGTTTTTCAATCAAGGATACATGAAGTAGGATAGAAAACTTTTATTCCTTGGTAATTGATTGCATGGTACGACACTTCCCCATTTTCACCCCCAAGTGTTCGTGCAACGACCAGTCAAGTTTCAGCACCAGGCGTCGTTGGAGCTAACTTTTTCCCAGATTTTCGATTAAGGACATGTAAACCGAAAACGATGATTTTTGTTCAAACGATGGCTCCATATGGTTTGAGCCATGTTTTCAAGTGTTAGTAATGGTTAATTTCATGGCTTAAGAGGTTAAGCCAAGTTCATAATTGATTCAGGTCACAAAGTCACCAGATTCGTCGTCAGAACGCACGTTTGGGAGAAGCAGCAGCATGCGTTGACGCAGGCCAAGGGAATTTCGAAATTGCCTTTAATTTGAAGATAGAACGTGTTTTCCAAGGCAGAATGGAGTTTTTAAAGAGTATTCGTCCATCAAACAACATTCCAAGAAGGTATCCTGAAGAACAATAACTCGTCGTTTCAGCGAAGAATCAAGATCAGAAGAGTTTCAGGCCCATGGAGACTCTCCAAGGCCCATGACCAACCCCTATATAAAGGAGGCCACCCCCAGGGTTTCAATCATCTCTCAACTCACACAAACTTGCCCAACTGCAAAAATTCCAAGCCCTGAGCTTTTTCTCTGAAATTCTGCAAACTTCTGCATAATTTCTTCGCTTTTCTTACAAGTTCATACTTGTTCTTCCATTTTTACTGCTTTTGATTTTGTCTCCGGACATGTTAACAGTTGTAATTCGTTTCCATCAATGAAATAGTAACCATTTGCTATTTTTCCTTGATTTGAGTAAGAAAAACCTTTGAAACAGATATGAAATGAAGAAAATTTGAATCAATGATTTAAACAATCCGTTTGTGACTTTGATTCGGTCCTCACAATCCGCTTGATCTTAAATCCGCTGCAACCAGCACTAAATTAATGTTCATAAGACTTTGTCAATTTATTGTAAATTCACTGGCACGCCCTCACCATAAGTATTCGCTCAAAACTCGAGAGATTTTTGGCGCAACATCTCTTTTTGGCACGCCCAGTGGGACCCAACAGATTTGTCTTCTTACTCCGGTTTGTTCAAAGGTACTTTCTTTTTACTTTTCCAGCATTTACTTTTCTGTTTATTTTCGTTTCTTGTTGCTTTTGCTAACCATGGCTCCGAAGGACAACAAAAAGCCTAAGGACCCGTCTGGCCAAAACACGACCTTGCCAGGAGATGGTAGTGGCGGCAAACACCATGTCGATCCACCCATAGAACATGTTGGTTCTGACTTCTGGCTTGCAATGAACTTATTAACACAGGCCATGGAAAAGTTGGTGTCATCTTAAGAAAACATGGCCAGAAGCATTACTTCGGAAATGACTGCACAACGAGCCGAATCTCAGCTAAGTATGCAAAATTTTCTCGCCAGGATCGCGGCTGCACCCGGGGGGCAAAACCAACAAGTGGTGCCAGGACAACACCGTCAGGATGAACTACCTGTGCCACTCCCCATCAACGATGCTGGCAATGCAAATGGCCAACCCATAAGAAATGGAGTGTTTGTTGCGGAAAACAGTGCTGGAAATGTCAATCGCCATGCAAACGATCCAAACAATCATCCTCAAGAAGTAGTCGTTGACAATGTTGAGGAAGTCAACAATGAAGAGAATCAAAATGAAGTATATGTGCCGCCGCATGCACGGGGAAACGGCGAACATGGTGTTAATGGTGCTAACAATCCTAACGGCCAACCCATAAGAAATGGTGTAGCCCAAGGGGAGGTTGGTGTCAGGAATGGAAACTTTAATCAACGCCAGCATGCGCCCCCCGTCCTCAGCATCAGCCTTATGTTCCGCCTCCTGTTGCGCTTGCTCGTCAAGAAGCGCAAGGACAGCTAAATAGGAACCAGATTATGGATATCCTTGAAGATGTGATCGGCCCTGCCTTCAGAAGAATGGGTCGTCCATCATTCCAAAAGCCTTACCCAGAAGAATATGACAGAATGTATCCTTTCCCAAGGGGATACAAAGTTCCTGACTTTTCACCAAGTTTTTCAGGGAACTCAGATGATCAAACGACGCTCGAACACATTGCTCGCTTCACTGTGCAATGTGGAGAAGCAAATTCTGGATACCATAAGTTGCGGCTGTTCCCAAACTCCATTACTGGAGCCGCTTTTACTTGGTATATTAATCTCCCACCTAATTCAGTTAGGTCGTGGGAGGATATGGAAAGAGTATTCCATACGCAATTTTACAGAACAGAGCCAGAAATTTCCATTGCTGACCTCTCTCGCCTGTACCAAAGGAAAGGTGAATTGGCTGAGGATTATTTGGCACGTTTTAAGAGGTTAAGGAATAGGTGCCGCACAGTGTTGCCTGAAGAAGAATTTGTGTGCTTGGCGCATGGAGGTTTAAACATAGAACTGCGCAAAAAGTTTGAAGGAGTGGACTTTAGAGACTTCTTCGAAATGTCTACTAAAGTTGCAAGATATGAAGCTCTGTTGCGTGAAGAAAATGAAAGGAAAAGTTCATCTTTTGGTACTTATTATCAAGAGCCGAATTTTGAGCTAGGAGTTGCCGAGGTAAAGGCAGACAGGCCTATTGAATGTCCATCGTTGGTAAAGGCTGGTATTGGGCATCCTCAAACCCAAGAAAGGTTTGCAACGCTGTATCAACGACAGGTAGAAAAGAAACTGTTTGATGGAAGTCGAACATACTTCTTTGATGTATCCAAAACTGATGAAATCTTTGACTTTTTGCATAAGTCTGGGATGATTAAGTTACCTCCAGGTCATGTCCTTCCTCTGCAAGATGAGCTGAAAGGAAAGGAATATTGCAAGTATCATGATTCCTGGAGACACTTAACCAATAACTGCACCGTTTTCCGAAATGTTGTGGAGGAAAAGATTGAGCGTGGAATTCTTAAGTTTCCTAAGCCACCCAAGAAAGATATGGGAGTGGATAAGGATCCTTTTCCTGCACCGGTGCACATAGTATCGGTAAATATCCCAGAAAATGGCAAACTTTTAAGTGAAGAAGATGTTGAATATGCAATCATGGAGGAAAATGGAGAGCCCGCAACTAAGATAGCTGAGAAGGTGACCCAAAAGGCAACGAGAAAAGTGACAAATTCGGTTACTAAGATAGCAGCTGAACCAGTGAAGAAGGGTGAAATCCCTGCACTTTTTACCAGAACCAAAAGGGTTGGGTATGTAGATCCAGTGCGAAAACCTTTGGGGTTTCAATTGGCTGGGTCGTTATCACTAAAGTCAAGAGCAGAACGGCTGAGGAATCCAAGGAAGAAGTTAGAATATCCTCCGCCCACTCATCCAATGGAGCATTTGGTTCGGACAAGAAGTCCAGAACCAAAGCCAGTGAGAAGAAAGTTGTTTCGTTCTCCAAACGCTACAAACCTAGAAAAGCAACAACTACAGTTGAGATCTGATGCTGTGAAAACACAAAAGGTAGGGAGATGGGTTGGAGAAACATACATCCCTTCCTATGAAGAAAAAGAACGACGTAAGACATGGCTTGCTACAAAAGAGCCAAGACTCGCATATTCATCAACACCTTCTTCATCTAGAAGAGTGGAAAAACGATCACCAGTTCGATATGCATCCAAGTCACCATATGAACGCAGAAACAATCCTAGGTTGATGAGGCCACGACGTGAAATAAGGCCTTGGCTAAATCAAAGAAAGGATGAACTCAGATTTGTGGCTGTAAATGATGAAATGGCGCTTCGAGAACAACATGCAGCGCAAAAATGCGACAAAGAATGGTGCGCCCAAATCCGAGAAACCAAAATGGTGTGTGGCAAAAGGTTCAACACCCCAAGTTCCCAAGCCACCCCACTCAAAGAAATAGAAAAACTTGGAGGAGGCATGAGCTCCGTAGAAAGGCTAAGGAAAGAAAGGAAATGGAGTTAGAAAACGATGTGGAAGTTGATAAAGACGGAAAAGAGGTTGCTGAAGGAGAACTGCCGTTTCTCATTACACCAGAAGTAACCGTGGAGGATTTGGTAAAGGAAGGATTTGAGCCAGGTAGAGCTAAAATTCTTATTGAGCAAGCCAGATTGAGAGAAAAGGAATTGCGTTTAGAAAGAAAAGAGGCCGAACTTAAGGCTAGAGCTCAGACTTTGGTCGAAATAGCAGCTGGCAATGTAAAATCTTCTGAGCATGACCTAGATAGGAACGACAAAGTTGATATTGAAACAGTTCATTTCTTTCGAAGTCTTGCTGTGTGCGCGGTGCAAGAAAACGAAGATCGTGTTGACGAAGATAGTGGTGATGAACTTGAGGCTTACTTTAATTGCAACCTTTATGAAAGCCTACAAGCAGAAGTAAAAACTTGGCCACCATTAGAACTTACATCTGAACCATGGAAGATTGAAATTTTGTTCGATAAGGGAAAATTAGATCAAAGGCAAATCATGGTTGAAAAACAAAGAACCAAAGCTAGTGCAGAATGCCTTGAAGAGGAAGAAAGAAAGATTAACATGATTGCCTCTGACCTTCTTCGGAAAATTTCTCTCAAACAAACAGAAGAGGCTGATGCAGTTTTGAATTCACAAATGGAGGAAGATGCCAAGGAAGGCGATGAACTAGAATTCGGAATGACAACAGCTGAATTGGATGGAGATGTCAACCCCAATGAAGACATTGATTCCATGAGTGAAGGAAAAACGATGATGGCAGAAGATTTTAATGAGAAGTCAGAAGGATCTGTCTCTTTTGGCCAGTTCACAGTGAACTTACACTGTAACGTTCTTACTTTGCCTTGCATTTTTGCTGCAAGCCTGAAACAAAAAGTGGATCTTATCGAGCCACTCCTCGAAGAGGAAGATGAAGAAACTATTCAAGTGCCCCAGAAAACCAGTGAACACTCGGGGGGCAACATTGATAACGACGCAGATGGCACCAAGGCCATTGTGTTTACTAAACCAGATGTGCATGCCGCTCACCATATTAAACCCTTATATATTAAAGCTCACCTAGATGGTGTTCCAGTTAATAGGGTTTTGGTCGACAATGGTGCAACTGTGAATCTTTTGCCATACTCGTCTCTGAAAAGGCTTGGCAAAAGCAGTGGTGACTTGATGAAGTCAGGTGTTACCGTCAGCGACTTCTCAGGTGCAGTCAAGAAAACAAGAGGAATTTTACCAGCCCAACTTACGGTGGGATCAAGGACATCAATTTCAACTTTCTTTGTGATTGATTCCTCTTCATCTTACAACATGTTACTTGGAAGAGATTGGATTCACTCCAATTGGTGCGTGCCTTCATCATTGCACCAACTCTTGATGTTCTGGAACGGCGCAGAGGTAGAAATGGTCAGAGTTGATACTAGACCATTTAAAGTCGAATCCCACGCAGTGGATGCCAGGTTCTATAATGGGAAAACTGGTACAACAACATTCCTTGGCCAAGACAAATATGGCCGGCCCATACCAATGATTTCTAGTTATGAAATCGAAGAATAAGCTTTGAAAAAAGAAGCTTTGAATGAAGCTGTAGAGAATCTTGTTCGGCCTAATGCAATAATTTTATATAGGCCACTTGATTGTTCTCCCATCATTGAAGAGATCCCATGAGTCCTGACAAAGAAAAGATTGAAATGGTCAACAACACTTTGGCAAAGTTGTCGACCTATACACTAGAAGAGAAACTACATTGTATAGAGGACTTAGCCGCCCCAGTTGCAAACGCGGCTTATCAAAATAAAAATAAAATCCAAGACAAGATCACCATGGATGAACTTGACCGTGTACCCATGAAACTTGATGATCTTAGAGCCGAAGTACAGGATCCGTTGTTTAAAATTGACCTTGGCATTGACGGCAAACATCGGCCAACTTATATAAGTCAGCTTTTGGCTGAAGAAGATAAACCACGCTTCGTTGCTCTCTTAAAAGAGTACAAAGATTGTTTCGCGTGGGATTATGATGAGATGCCAGGCTTAAATCCGTTGCAACCAGCACTAAATTAATGTTCGTAAGAGTTTGTCAATTTACTGTAAATTGACTGGCACACCCTCACCATAAGTATTCACTCAAAACTTGAGAGATTTTTGGCGCAACAATTAGTATATTAAACCTTCTATCTAAATTTTAATTTTAAACTAGATTATGTTTATCAAAGATCTAATTATATATTACTAGTACGTACTATATACTCATATATAAGAAGACTAATATTTGGTAGGTGAGAGCAACAATAAACATTCAAGTTTTAATATATATTTTTGAGATTACATTGCCAAATGGAAACGGCCAAATTACTTATAAAATTCATATAATATTTAATTCGTATATTGTTAAGTGAAGAAATTATAGAAAGCTGGCCTTGGATATATATTCTTCCTCCCTAATCCTATGATAAAAATTGAGATGGAAAATGCGGTCAAATGCATCTTCCTCGAAGAGTGTCAATTGTGGTGTGATCTATCTTTCTTCTTCTCCTTACTTTTTCGGTCGGCAACTAATTACTTCCATTTTATTCCCCTTTTTCAGTGTGGAGATCAACCCTATCGTATTATCTCACAGATTCCGCGCTATTGTATTGATTATATAACAAAGTTTGGATTGCTAGATAAGGAAGTACACTAAAGTCGGTAAAAGTACAAAATTGGTCCCTCAAGTGGAGCGAACATAGCAAATTGGTGCCTCAAGTGAAAAAATATGCAATTCAGTCCCTGAAGTGGAGTTAACTAAGCAATTGGGTCCTTTCCGTTAGAAAACCGTCAATTGTGCTGACGTGGCAGTGACGCCGTCAACTGTGCTGACGTTTCACATGCCACGTCATATATTTTGATTAAAAAATAATTTTTTAAAAAAAAATTGGTGAGGGACCCAATTGCTCAATTAACTCAACTTCAGGGACCCAATTGCTCAATTAACTCAACTTCAGGGACTCAATTGCTCATTAACTTCACTTCAAGGACCCATTTGCACATTTGCCCCTAACTTTTTGTTTTTTTAATAAAAATAAAAATTCAATTTTTCTTCTTTTCTATTTTTTCTATTTTTTTAAATCATTTTCTTCTTTTCAAAACTCGTGGTGAATATGATTAATTTATTAAATAGGAACAATAATAGATTTATAAATGATCTAATTGGTAGTATTTAGTATATATTAATCAATTATATCAAGTTTCTCTTCCATGACTATAAAACAAATACAAATTAAAAAAAAAAACTCACAACCTAATATATAATTTTTAAGAAGAAAAGATGCGACTTTCAAAGAAATTCTGCTTCCTACCAGAAACAAAATGATAGTAATTATCATTATAAAATCTTTTTGTAATTTAACCGATGAAAAAATAATTTGATTTGTTTGATTTACTATATATATATATATATATATAATTTAAACGGGCTAATTTTTCATTAATCAAGGAGTTGGATTACAAATATGAGAGGGAAAAACCCAACCAGACCCTTTGGTCACCCAATCTACACTCAGATTTGACAATATTATGGGTTAAAATATTTGTCCCCCTTTTAACAAAATTAAAATAGATAGTATCAAAATTTAAAAAAAAACATTTTTTCTTTTTCTTTTTTTATATTTTTTCAGAAAAAAAGAAAATCATTTTTTTTGAAAAAAAAGGAAATAAAAAAGGAAAAAATTATTTTTTTATTTTTACTAAAAAAAACAAAAATTAGGGGCAAATGTGCAAATGGGTCCCTGAAGTGAAACTTAAGTGAGCAATTGAGTCCCTGAAGTTGAGTTAATTGAACAATTGGGTCCCTAACCAAAATTTTTTTTAAAAAAAAAAATTATATATTTTTTTTAAAAAAAATTATTTTTTAATCAAAAGTATGACGTGGCAGATGACACGTCAGCACAGTTGACGGCGTCACTGCCACATCAGCACAATTAACGGCTCCTTTAACGGCTTCTAACGGAAAGGACTCAATTGCTCAGTTAACTCCACTTCAGGGACTAAATTGCATATTTTTTCACTTGAGGGTACAATTTGCTATGGTCACTCCACTTGAGGGACCAATTTTGTACTTTTACCCACAATATGTCATAATTTACTAAATATGTACTTTAATTTGTTGAAATTGTGTTTTGGGGCCCTTATTTGAGATTTTTATGAAAGTTGAAGCCCTTATTTGAGCCTTTAGTCTAGATAGTTCACTGTTTTTTCCTTTTTTTTTTTAAGGTAAAACGTAATGATTTAATTACACTGAAGCAAAGTTACAGTCACTAATGATTTGTGAAATGATAAAATCTGGGGTCACTTCATTCCAATAGATGACATCGGATAGAAATCCTCTCCCTCCATTTTCTGTCCCCCCTTGTCCTCCACCCACCAAATCATGACACGTGTCCCTTGTATTATACCTTGTTTGTTTCAAGTTTATCAAATAACATTGATAAAAGAAAATAAAATAAAAATCTCACTTAATCACCAGGTTTAGCCCCAAATTAAAAATAAATAATCAAATATAATGGTTAGTCCTAAATTTTAATACATTCCTCATAGAGTTTTAGAATGAAAATATAAAATTTAATTAAACTAGGTAAATAAGGAATAACATTAGAAATTAAAAAAGGACATGTGTCATTATTTGGTGGATGTGGGACAATGGGGGATAGAAAATGGGGGGAGAGGATTTTTATCCGATGACATTACCTTTTCAGTGGATGAAAATCCTCTGCCCCGGTTTTGGTGCCCCGCTTGGTGCCCCTTACTCTATAACACGCCACGTGTTATGGCTGCTTAGTTTTACTTAACTCCGTTTGCATTAATTGTTAAAAGTTAAAGTCTATTTCTTCTTCAAAATCCCATATGTTTTTCCTTTCGCCGTGGATTAAGCAGAAGACGTTGCAACATGTCGCTGGGTTTTCCAATGGCATATGCAACAAACTATGCTAATTAAGAACTTCAAAATCATCTCAGTGAAAGAAATCAAAAGTCTCTTAACCTGATTGCTATAATAATTATTGCTGGAGAATCCAATGAAAAAAATTATAGAAAAATTTCTACTTAAAACATCCCAATTTGTCCAGATCACATTCTCTATTTTCCTTCTTCAACCTTTAGGTGTGATTAATCTATTTTTTTGAAGTTTCTTCCAATTATTTTACTTGAATCTATGCCTTTCCCTCATTTCTTTCTTTTTCATCCCTTATATATATAATAATTATTCAATCTTCTTTCTTTAATCTCGAAAAAGAAAAGAAACAATCAATCATAGGCT